>LPNX010281580.1:41265-59778 GCA_001517045.1 Pseudotsuga menziesii
CCTCGGTCGAGGCCTTTACAAACCCTCGGTCGAGGTTTTGTTAATAACTTGACTGAGGTATTTAAATACCTCAGTCGAGGTTTATACCTCGGTCAAGGGCTTAAAAAAACAGACTTAGCCCACATTCAAACAAATGAAAAATTTCCTGTGCCTTGCAGAGGTGTAAACCCTGCCATTCCTAGCACATAACTGAGCGGAGTTGATACCGATAAATTCACCAACGAATCTTCTATCCATTGACGTATCATACACGTATTTTGGCATTCATATGAAATTTATTTTTTAATTACTTCTAAAACTTATACTTGGAAAACCACACTGCAACTTTGAAGCAGCTCAAAGAAAAATCCGCAGAGTTAAAAATACACAGCCAAAAAATTCTTAAAAATGCACACATTACATATCGACGTGTCCTCTTCAAAAGGGTATTTTTGGTTTTTCAATTTTTGAAAAAATAGAAAAAATTTCTTTACGTGGACAAATATGTGTTTAAAACGATGCTGAAATCGAATGTGGTCACTTTCGAAAAATAATAAATAATTTTATAATGCAAAAAAAATTAACAAAAAAATATGCACATCATACTGCATTTTATGTAGATCATGCTCATATATTTATTTTTTTTAAATTATTAAGGTAAGATTGAATTACTCTACGTGGACACAAGCCACTTATTAGCTTCTTCAAATTTTTAAGGTCACACAGTTCATTAAATGAAAAAATTCACACATTAAATGACATCGGAATATTTTTTTTTAAATATCACTATGAAGCCAACATAATATTCTACAATTTGTTTTTGTACTGCAAGTCAAAATTCACATGGCATATATGCCTTTTGAGGGCTTCTATCTAGCACATGAGTTAAAAATCAGGTTTTCATCGCCAAATTTGGCCAAAAAGTGTTACCCATCTTCATGGAATCACCCTGATGTAGAATCGAGTGTTTCAGAGCTTATATATTCATAACAAAGGGTCTCACTGACTCTTGATCCATGGAGATTATTTCCGTAATGTGTGTGCTTCCCATATGCGTACTATTTCTTTCCTCTAGCCTCATCGTCAATGATATTCAAGAAAAGCACATTTGTTCTCTTAAAGTTCACTAGGTTTGGTATGAAAGGTAATAAGGATATGTTCTATCAAAATTAGCTTTTCTCGTGCATCTATGCCAAACCACTCTTTGTATCATGGCAAACAAGAATAAGCATCCATCGCAACCGAGCAATAGTACAAACATCTAGCAATCCAATAGTAATGGTGTCAAGGGAAAACCCATCAAAGAAACATACTGAAAGAAAACTTGCTCAAAGTACATCCTTCTTCGTCACGACACCTACGTCGACTCAATCAAGAAGAATACTGATTCAATCTAGGGTTTTTAAGGAAATCATATGGTTCACTAAAGCATATCATGCATGCCTGGTCTCTACAAGATCTTCCATGAGATGCTTGTCAATGCTACTTAGTAACAAGCAAAGGGATCCCTCCATGAAGTTGGATACCAGTGTGGAGGATAATCGCATCAAAATTTAGTACAACAGAGATGGTGTTCCCATGGATATTCACCAAGAGGAGGGCATGTATGTTCCTGAGATCATCTCTGGGAATCTATTTTTTTTTTGTACAAGGGTGATCGACAACTAGGGTTTGGGTTGGTACTCGTGTGACACAGGGTCTAGGGATCCAATCCCGCCACCAATGTACCCCTAGGTTCACAAGCACGGGCCGAACGCATTGGGCATGGGTAAGATGGGGTAATTTAAACTCGTAACCTCCATTTACAACATGTCCTTCATATCAAGTGAATCGTCAGTTGAACTACACCCCTACGGGCTCTTATTTGGGCATATGTTAATGACAAACTATTATGATGATTTGAGAAGAAGACCACCGACGAAAGGAATGGGTATGTTTCCAAGATTTCTAATCTATTGTGTACCAAGTTTATTAATGAGACCATTGATGGAAATATGTAGAAAAAGTATAAGCAGGTATGGATCAGTGCATATTATCTCTGTTTTTGCTTAGCTTTGAATGTGGATTCTTAGGATCTTTAGATTAATGACAATTCGTGAAATTTCTACTCACATGGCTATTTGTAATTCTATTCATCTAGGTGGTTCATTTTTATTATTATATTATTTCACTTTTCCATGTGTTTTTCCTTAGTAAACTTGCAAAGCATACCCCTTGTTTCTTTTTTTCTTTTTTCTTTTTGCTTACTTTTCCTAAATGGTTTTCCTTTGAATGTTCATATCAAGATTTGATTCCTCAATTAGCTGCTAGGTGAAAATATGATTTTATTTCTTATCTATGATGGATTTGTTTTTAGTTTACTATGGACTCTTTTTTATTTATTTTTCCTTTTTTCTTTCAATTATTGGAAGTTTTTTGACAAGCATGTACTTAGAAAGATCGAGAGCCAATTTAATTTATTTTTAAGTGTTGGTTTTGAGGGGTAGCTATTGAACTAAACATTGTTAGAATTGCTTGTAATTTTTAATCATCCTTTGCGTGACGAATAAATGCACTCTAAGACATTTCATGTTAAGGTAAATCATAGAGTCCATGTTCCTAGATGATTATTGAATGAGTTATTAACACACCACTTTAAGCAAACTGCACCTCTAATATATTGGAGGGTGTCTTCCTTTTATGTTATCTATGATTATGTTATGCTTTCAACGTTTTGATCAGTGCATGCCCCCACTTCTTGATTATACATATTTTTTTTCCTAATTTGAGTGCTTTCATATAAAGGTTTTCAAAAACAATGTGGTCATTAAGTCTAACCCAATCGTTAAGAAGTGCAAGCTCAGAGAGAATTGGACCAAGCTCACATTTAAGTGTGATTTGGTGAGGGATGGATGCACTCTAAGACATTTCATACTAAGGTAAATCACAGAGTCTGTGTCCCTAGATAAATTTTGAAAAATTTATTAACACAACACTTTACGCAAATTGCACCTATAGTCTGTTGGAGGGGTGTCTTCCTTTTATGTTATTTGTGATTATGTTATGCTTGCAATGTTTTGATTGGGGTATGCCCCCACTTCCTCATTATACATATTTTTTTTCCTAATTTGGGTGCTTTCATATAATATTTTCAAGAACAATGTGGGAATTATGTCTAACTCAGTCATTAACAAGTGCAAGCTTAGAGAGAATTGGTCACATTTAAGCCTAATTTGGTCAAATTTTTAAATTTAACCTGACCTATCTAGAAGATGATGTTGTTTCCATGATAAGGAAAAGAGCTTTGGGTATAAATGGATGACTGGGGAAAACATTCAAGAGTAAATTAAAGGTTGATTTGAATGGACAACAATTACATGTCAAAACATTTCAAGACTATATTAGCCTATACCTATAAGTAACTTGCAAACCAAAACTATAGCCTTTACCAAGGTCTTGTTCACTTGTTAAAGTTAATGATCTACACTTTACCATTATTTAAATTTGTCTCAAATAATTTTCCATAATTGACATGGCATATGAGGAAATTGTAAAGAATGAGACACTTAATTAAGACAAAATAATAGAGCATGCACGCACATTGTTAAAGTTTAAATAAAACACATTATTCCCAATCAAATTCAAATTTATGAACTATTGAAGTTTAAATTAAACACACACTAAATTATAGTAATATTACAATTTCTTTTTATAATAAATTAATTAAGTATTTTTTCTCTTAACTTTTTGAAATTATTTTATTAAGATCTATTTTTAATGAGTTTTAAAACTGATTTCTAACAATTCATAATAACCTTAATATTTTTATTAATTAAACATGAACACAAATATAATAAATATTAAATTTTCATATTGGAAACAACTTTAAAAAACAAAAAAACAAGATGATGCGCAACGACACAACTCTGCACGTGCATTAAGACTCCCCACAGCAAGAAACATTCATGCTATTGTCGTTTATCTGATTGCTTATTCTTCGACGTTAGATGCTTCTTCGCAGCTCTCAATTGGCCGATTGGCTTTTGAAAAAATCAAATGCCTATTTTGAATAATACTAATTTTTAGATTTGGTAAGCCGTCATGAGCAGACGACCGTAAACCCAGTGTTGATTACATGTGTACGGTAAGATGTAATGGACACGTTGTTGAGAACTTAGAAGGGACGCGGACAGGTCCATATCGGGCACACATCGGGAAACTGTAACGGAAGACTCGACTCGGCAACTGAAACTGCAGCGAAATGAGTAGGTTTGAAGTGGTCCACAGTACGCATACCGTGTTTCAGTCCCTCGTTCCTCAAGTAACTACCCATATATTATATCATGTCGGCCCTCTTCTTTCACAACAATTCCCTTCATGCTCTGCCATGAGACCATGAGGGGTAGATCAGTTGGCTTTTTTGGGGTTTGGTTTTTATGAGGTTTTATGTTCAAACATCATTGTGAGAGGTCAACAATTCTCTTCCTATTTGGCCATGAAGCCATGAGGGGTAGATCAGTTGGCTTTTCTGTGGTTTGGTTTTCATGAGGTTTCATGTTCAAACATCATGGTGAGAGGTTGAGTTTGTGAGTCAGCTGTGGGGCTTCTAGCTTACCCGATGGAAGCCCATGTTACTTTCCTTGAAGAGATTGTACTCTGCCTCGTACAACCACGGTGACGGTTCTACCTACCTCTCGACAGATCGTTCTCACATTCAAACTAAAAATGACCCAAACAAAGCTGTCATTACCACCATTTTAAAGAAAATGATTATTTTTTAATCCGTCCTGCTTGGTAGAGCCACCTTCCTTGTTTAAACTACCTCGATGCATTATCATCTCTCGTTCAATGTGCTTCAACGATGAATTGAAGCATCGCGCGTTTTCCACATATGTATGGGATTCATTGATTTTATTTCGAGCTCCTTGATATTGTTTGAGTGAGATTAAAGGAGATTGTTATCTATCTCTGTCATATTATTTTTAGGCTAATAGGATGGATGGACACCATCTTCGTTGGACATTCCAGCTTCAACCTCTATAATGTATGGGATTCATTGATTTTATTTTGAGCTCTTGGCTATTGTTTGAGTGAGATTAAAGGAGTTTTTTTTTTAATAAGTAAGAAATTCTATTATGATACAAAAAAGTTACAAGGAGAGGTTGATCCACCGGTCGATGAGACATGACCTTCAGCCCAGGAAAAATATCCAACCCATAAAAGACTGATACTGCTTATAGAATCAAAAGGAGGAGCAGGCATGAAGATCCCTGGTTCTCAATACACAGGAGTCAAAATTCCCTATTTCCCGAATAGACCACAACCTACCTATCAAACAGTAAAGAAGCCTATCAAAAACCCAGAGGGAAGCAGTACGGCACTAAGGCCTTTTACAAAGACAGATGTTGAAAGCAATCAAACGATAATATACCAAAGCATGGGACTCTTCCGCGTGCCTAACAGCGAGCATTGTTGAGCGTTGAAAAACGGAAAGGATCCGCGAGTTAGGGAAAAAAGGTCGTAAGCTGAGATAGGCTTCACCGTCCCCCGTTGAGCGATGACTCCCTTGTCCGGCCACGATTGTTGAATAAACTGTGGTGGGCCACACACCATTTTCGTACCTCCCCTTAGATCGGGGCCACCCGTCATTCGCATGCATGATGTGGAACGTTTAGCCTCACGTCTTCCTCCACCACCTTGAAACAACCGCTCCAGATTTGCTGAGTTTTTTCTTCGTCCTCCTTTGCCTCTTCATGAACAGAAAACTCACTCTCCACTCCTGTGTTAGCCATGGCGTCCGCCATCCTGTTCCCTTCCCGCTTGACGTGAGTTAGCAGTAAGGCTTCCTCTCTTGCGAGGATCTGCTGGAGGACTGATAATCTGCTCTCCCATCTCCAATTTTTGGAAACTTGGGACGTGAAGGATCCTACTTGGAGTTTGCAAGCAGTGCTGATAATGATTTGGGAATCCCCTTCCACCACCAGAGGAAGTTTTCTTGTTTTCTTAGCCCAGATTAGGCCATTTATTAACCCTTATAGCTTGGCCATATTATTCGTGTTTGTCCCTATTAGCCCCAGAATAGGCTGAGGATGTTACTCCTCGAGTTTTGAATTACGCCTCCATATCCAGCTGGTCCTGGATTACCTTTGGCAGCACCATCGAAATTGAGTTTGAAGGTTCCAGAGGGAGGGGGGATCCAGAGCAGCGAGCTGGAGACGTGCACCGGCCTCGGGCGAGCAATTGAATTGTCTGGAGGTAATTCTTCTAACCCAAAATCCTGCAAAATACTCCACTCATTACTTTCTGCACTGAATTCTTCCTGCGACCAAGATTGCAATGTCATAGTTTCTTTCATATGGATTTCAATGGAGTTCCACATCTCCTCGGGTTTCCTAGCTTTGTTCTCGAATATTTGTTTGTTTCTTGTCTTCCATATTTCCCATATTGTGAAGCCAAGGAAAAGTTCCCATAAACGATTCACAATTTTGTTTTTGAAGCTATTTGTGGGCCACTCTGCAATAGTTAAGTCTGGTCTTCCTCTGTATCTGTGATCTCTTCTAAAGATGGTCGCCCCCCTCTCCCATAAGGAGTTAGCAACCCTGCATTCATCCAGCAAGTGATTAATAGTCTCATCCTTCTCTTTGCACATACAACAGCGGGATGGCCCATGAAAACCTCTAACCTATAATTTATCCCAGGTTAGGATGCGGTGATTAATGACAAGCCAGCAGAAAATCGAAACTTTGGGCCACCACCCTCCCTTCCAGATTTTAATCCATTTAGCTTCTGGGATAACATTGAGGGTTTTTGTTAACAAACCTATGGCTTCTTTTGGATTGAAATTTCCTGAGGTTGAGTACCCCCACCTTATATTATCTGGTTCCACACTCAGGGAGAAACTTTTCTTGGAGAGTTCATCTAGGAAGTTATCTAAGTCTTCCCCTGGTGCTTTGTCTTGCCACCATCGCTTTCCCTTCCATCTTCTAACCCTCTGATCTGCAATGTTGTGATCCCAGAATTCCGCCACTTCAGCCATTGCATTGTTATGGAGGAAGGAACGTAAGAGAGGTGTGTCTTGTCCACATGAAATAGCTGGTTCTTGGTTTAGAGCTTCGCTTGAGAATCTTGCATTTTGATCGTTCCTGACTTCCCAGAAACTATGTTTTTGCACTAGCCCCCTGTTTGCCTGAGCTGTTTTCCAAATGCTGGATCCAGGGGGATCTTCACCAAACCTAACCAGGGAGTGTTGTGGCCATTGGGGTGCATATTTAAAGTGCCACATTTTGGCCCACGGTTCTTCATTGTAGTTCACCCATCTCCACCAGATCTTTGCACTCATGACTTTATTATTATCCAAAGGATCTCTAAGGCCCAAACCTCCTGAGCTCTTTGGAGTGCAGATGGCTTTCCAGTCCACCAGAGGCCATTTTCTGATATCTTTAGTTCCCCCCCATAGGAATTGTCTCTGAATGTTCCTAATTTGTTTGATGATGGCTTTCGAGGATGCCAAAACTGAAAAGAGGTACATTGGCATCACCCGCAGGACCGATTTCACCAGGATAAGTCTGCTTGGAAAATTAAGGGCTCTGAAGGTCCAAAGGCTGAGCTTTTTGTTAATTTTGTCCAACAACTCTTTCCAAGAGACTTGATTGATTGTAGATTCTTCCATCAGGGCTCCTAGATACTTAGAAGGGAGGCTTCCTTCCTAAAATTCCAGGATTCTTAGGATGTTTTGCTTAGTAATCCTAGGGGTGTTGACAAAGTAGGTTTGAGATTTCTCCTTGTTGATTTCGAGGCCACTGGCTTCAAGAAATGTGTTCAAACAATCTTTAATTCTTCTAGCTTCATGCACTAAGGATGGACCCATCAGCATATTGTCATCCACAAACTGTTGGTGGGTTTGTGGGTCCATTCCTCCCGTTAAGGACAAGCCACGGATTTTATTCTCTACTCGCCTATTCTTGAGTAGTCTTCCAAGTCCTTCAACCGCAATAATGAAGAGGAAGGGATATAATGGGTCCCCTTGTCCTATTCCTCTAGAAGCAGTGAAAGGGCATGAGGGAGATCCATTAACCAGAATGGAGAAAAAAACAGAGGAAACCAAATTCATGATCCAATTAGTTCATTCCTCTGCAAAACCAAACGCTTTTAAAATGCCCTCCAAAACATGCCAGTTCAATTTATCGTAGGCTTTGGAAAGATCAAGTTTTAGAAGCATACTTGGAGTCTTGGTTGCTTTGAGGGAGTCGGTAGTTTCTTGGACTAAAATGATGCCATCCAAGATTTGTCTGCCTTCCACGAAGCTAGCTTGCTCCGGAGAAATGATAAGAGGAAGGATGGGCTTCAACCGATTAGCTATTACCTTTGAGATAATTTTATAGATGACATTGCATAGGGCGATTGGTCTAAGTTTGCCAGGGTCTTCTGTGCCACTTTCTTTTGGGATGAGTGCCAAAAAAGTTGAGTTAAGAGCTTTGAGGATATTACCCGATATCCGAGAGTCCTCCACTAGGGCCACTATTTCTTCTTTCAGCCATTCCCATCCTGCATGGAAAAAATTAGAAGTGAAGCCGTCGGGACCTAGCCCTTTATCTCTTACCATTTGATTCATCGCCATTTCTACTTCTGACAT
This sequence comes from Pseudotsuga menziesii, assembly GCA_001517045.1. Classification (NCBI taxonomy): domain Eukaryota; kingdom Viridiplantae; phylum Streptophyta; class Pinopsida; order Pinales; family Pinaceae; genus Pseudotsuga; species Pseudotsuga menziesii. The sequence goes on from LPNX010281580.1 coordinate 49,856, forward strand.
CTCGATATCTTTGCCAAGCACTTTGTTGTGGTCCTCCATGATTAATTTGGGAATGTGTCTGAGAACCTCTCTTTGAGCTTCCTCCCTATCTCTCTCCGATTCCTACAAGAGGTTAGCAAAGTAATGGTTAAGAGTGTTCTCCAAATCCTCTTGGGTTTCAGCAATGCTCCCATCCTCCTTCTTCAGTCTGTCCATTATGTTGCCCTACCTGTGTTGAATGGTCGCTTTATGGAAGAAGCTGGTGTTACGTTCCCCTTCTTGAAGCCACTTGATACCGGATTTTTGGCTCCAATAGACTTCCTCTTGTCTCTCTCTTTGATTGAATTCCTGCAAAAGGGTCTTTTCCTAAAGCCTCAAATCCTTGGTGTAACCATTGAGCATAACTTGGGATTGGAGGTGTCGGATCTTGGTCTCTAAAACCTGCTTTTCTTGAAAAATATTGCCGAAGGAATCCTTGTTCCATTTTTTGGTGCGCTCTTTGAGGTGTTTCAGCTTTTGTTGGAACTGATACACGCGGATGCCCCTAATAGGGGGTGAGTTTTCCCACCAATCTTTGAGTTTCTCTTGGAAGTCTAGATGGAGGAGCCAGAATTTTTCAAATCGAAAAGGTCTTCGAGGGTGGATTCCAGCATTTTCCCATTCCAGAGTTATGGGCCAATGGTCCGATCCTGCCGCCGGGAGGACAACCGCTCTGAGGTTTCCTCTAGCCATCATGACTGGTTCAAATAGCAGAAATCTGTCAAGTCTGCAAGCGATACCTCTGTCCCCTGATTGTTTGTTGTTCCAAGTGAAAATACTGTTGGACGTTCTGACATCAATAAGATCCAGGTCAGAGATGGAGTTGTTGAAAAGAGTGCTTACTGAGTTTAAGCTATGGATACCACCTTTTTTTTCGTTGAGGTTTCTTATCAGATTGAAGTCACCTCCAATAATCCATGCTCTATTCTGAGCAAGATTTTTTAGATCTGTGAGAGACTCGCTAAAAGCCTGCTTCTAGGTTGCCTTCAAAGGGCCATAGACATTGGAGATGAATCCTCAGGTTTTGGTGCCGAGGATGTGGAACTCAGCTGAAATAGAATAGGTGGTGGTGAGAAACCCTGATAAGGTCACCATTCGGGGATTCCATAGAATACCCAGCCCCCCAACTGCTACTCTAACATCAATGGCGATTGATTTGCATCCATTCCATACGTTTTGAGCTGTCTTTGCTAATTCTTCTCCCGAGAATTTAGTTTCTTGAAGGAAGATTATCCCTGAATTATCCCTATCGATTCTTCTTTTCAATATGTGCTTCTTTAGCGCACTGTTACAACCTCTGATGTTCCAGGTTGTAATCTGCATTGAGAAGAAATTAATTGGGGGGAGAGAGGGCTGCATCTATGGTTGGATACTGCCCTGAAGCCATGAGATGTTCTCCTATTGCTTTGATTCTCTAGATATTACTTGGTCTTCCTCTTTTGTCTTTTTTTGAGTTTTTCCCTTTCCATCTGTGACTTTTAGAGATTCTATCACTCCTCCTAGGGTATTTGCATTCTTGGCTTGGATGATCACTTTCTCTAGAAGAGATACTTGCTATGGGGGGGTCTTTGCTAGGTCTTGATCAAAGCAAGCTGCCTCCATTCTGTCAAGGTCTAGATCTCCTACCTCCATGTCTTTTGGAACGCCTTCCCCAGATCCTGGTTCTATTTGGGACTCCTCAGGTCGGATCAGAGTGTAGCCATCTGGGGAAGCAGTCTTGATGCTTAGGGAGTCCATTAGGGATAGAATCTTGACATCTCCTGGTGTTTCTTTGTCCTCTTCCCCTTGATGATTGCTTCGATTTTTGTCCTGCATTGCTGTTGTTTGAGCCTTGGCCATTTTTATTGACTGATCTTCTTGAAGGGTTGCGAACCGATTCTGGGTTTGCACCCTTTTGTGTACATCTGGGCCTGAAATATTTCTAGCTTGCCTCTTTTTATTTTGGATTTTGGTGAAACCTTCCACATCCAGATGATCTTGCTCTTGCTTCCCGCCTGATCTCTTATTTTGGGGGTATTCTCTGAACAAATGCCCATGTTCATGGCAGTGCCTGCATCTGAATGGGATCTGCTCATAATCTATGGCTTGAAACCATTCCTCATCTTCCCATGTTAACTCTATTCCATCAGGTAGATCTCTTGAGATGTCCAGGTAAATGCAGATCCTAGCGAACGAGATGTATTTCCTCTGTCTCATTTGTTCAGAGACTTTGATGAAGGTCCCCAAAGAGTTCCCTATATATGTTAGAATTTCTTCCTTCTAGTATTCTGAAGGTAGGGAATACATTCTGATCCAAACCGGAGCGATAGTCATATTTTCTTTGTTTGGGTCGAATCGCTCATTCTAGGGTCTCAAGAAAAGACCTGTCGAGTTGAAAAAGTAGGAGCCATTCTCGAAGATCTTAGTTCTATCCTCTTCATTGAAGAATATGATGTTAAAGAAGCCTTTAGCTCCCAGCTGGAGGTCATAGTGACCTTGGGGTTTCCATGTTGTGTTTATCCAGCCCACCAACATCTTTTCTGTGGGCCAAATCCCCATGAATTTGCCTATGAGGGCCCTTTCCTTCATATATTGAATTTCCTTCCTAACTCTATTTGACTTGATCTGTAGTCGTGGGATCATATTGGATTTTGGGACACACTGTCCTGTCCTTCTTGTACTCTGGTTAATAACTTCCTCTTTTCTTGTTCCGCTGCACCCTTCCCCATCTTTGGAATTTGTCTAGGAATTGAATACTTCTTTTCCTTTGTCCTTATCTGATCCCACTGTGGCTGTCTCTACCTCCACATCTTCCGGGCTCCCGTGGTCCCTCTCCCCTCAAGGAGGACCAGGAACCATCTCTATTTTTGCTGATGGGGCTCCACCGACCTACTAAGACTCTAAGAAACCTTCAATCAAACATTTGCAAAGCTCCATGGCTGTCCCCCCTCCATTCATTCAATTGACTTCGTTAATTTAATTCAACATTAAAGGAGATTGTTATCTATCTCTGTCATATTATTTTTAGGCCTGATAGGATGGATGGACACCATCTTCATTGGACATTCCAGCTTCAACCTCTATTATGTATGGGATTCATTGATTTTATTTCGAGCTCCTAGCTATTGTTTGAGTGAGATTAAAGGAGATTGTTATCTATCTCTGTCATATTACTTTTAGGCCTAATAGGATGGATGGACACCATCTTCGTTGGACATTCCAACTTCAACCTCTATTATGTATGGGATTCATTGATTTTATTTCGAGGTCCTGGCTATTGTTTGAGTGAGACTAAAGGAGATTGTTATCTATCTCTGTCATATTATTTTTAGGCGTGATAGGATGGATGGACACCATCTTCGGTGGACATTCCAGCTTCAACCTCTATTATGGTGATAACTCCCTTTTCAAAAGTCAAACCTTTGGGTAAAGTTTCGCCAATCCTCCGAAGGCTAGTATCCTTGGTAGGAACTTAGGTTTAGTTACGGTAGAAACAACATTTGTTAGGAACCATGGCACAAACTCGACAAGCCATGTTGGAATAAGGTCGTGAGGACCCCTTGTAACATAATATGGGTGTAAAACTTTGGTTATAGGGTAAACAAACCAAAGGTGGATTTTGAAGAATAGTCATGTAGAACAAGAACGACTTCAACGAAACTTTAGATCATTTTAGTGTGTATGTTTGATAAGTTACAGGAAGTGCACTAAAGAAATATATGATTTTATAGATAGGATTTTATACTTGAACTGATATATGGGCACCCCAAGTGTTAAGTCGTACCTGTCATGACAAATATTAATGGTGTTAGCCAAAGCTAAGTAAGCAATAGACAATGAAACTTTTACCTCGCCAAGAAAAGAATCCTTGGCTTTTAAATCCTTTTCCCTTGCTAATTTTATTGCATACTCATGAAGTAATTAACAAAGGAATTAGTTAAAGGGGATAACAAGTTATTTTCTTATGGGTATTTTACATATGGTGTCAGAGCCACACGTTCAACCTTGTTGCCTATGGAAACATCTAGTTTTTCGCTGAACACACTGAAATGATATTCTAACAATGAAAATTTTGTTGTTTCTATATGTATGCATAATATTTTATTTTCTGGGACAAAACAATGGCCTCGCATAATGAAAATGATGGCCAACCTAAAGAAGATGATCATGCACAACATGCAACACAACCAAAAGAAGAATATTCCGAAGCCAGTTAAGTACTTGAAACAATGAGACATTTGATTGTGGAAATACATAGTTTTAAAGCGGATAATGAACAATTAAAGATGGCTCAGGAAAAGCAGCGGGAAATTAATGAAATATTACTACAAAGGCTACATGAAAATAGCAATGGAAAGGAACAACGAAGATAGACAAAGAAGGACCAGGAGATTGGTGAAAATGCTAAAATAAAAGATAGCTCCTCCAATAAGACTCAAAAGTCTGAAAATCAGAATAAGTTTGTCAAAAAAAGAAAATTTGACCATCTGGAAGGAGAATTCAAGAAAATTAAATCAACCAGCTTTGAAGGAGAATCAAATATTAGGGAAGAAGCATAATCTTGGTTGTTGGACATTAAAAACTATTTCCACATTTACAACTAATCCAACAACATGAAGGTACAGATGGAAGTTTACAATCTAAAAGGGAAGGCAAGTATTTGGTGGAAGGATCTAAAGATTTCCCATGGGTTAAAAGAAAAGAATATGGAAGGGACAAAATTTAAGAAATTATTTAAGAAGCAATATCTGTTGAAAAGTTATTATGAGAGAAAAACAAGGGATTTTTATGAGTTAAAACTCGAACAAATGACCATGGAGGATCTTATAAATAAATTTTTGGATCTGCTACGATTCGTACCTTATATTAAGGAAGAAAAGGTGAAAGTTCAGAGGTTCCTAAGTTGTTCCTAAGTTGTTTTCCATAGTCTTATAAAGATTGGATCCAATTCGATAACCTAAAAATCTTAACTGAAGTGTTAAGGAAGGAAAGGATATGTTTTGAATAGTATAAACAAAGTAATGACACCTCCAAAGTGTGGAAGGATAAGAAGCAAGAAAGATTCAACCAACAGAAGAAGGGATTCAAACCACCACCTTTTAGTAAAATATGCCAGTAAATTCTCAAGGGAATCCCTATAACAGATATGAACAGATGCAACAGAAAGGTGTTAAACCTGCTAACTTTGGACAAAAAGGGACTGTTGAGACCCCTAAAGAACCTCTGAAATGCTGAGAGTGTGGATAATCCCATTTACGATGAAACTACCCACGCTTCAATGAAGCAAACAAAGTTTTACATAAGTTGCAAGAATCATCTACCGTTGGGGAAATTGGTAAAAGCTTCCACATAATTAATGCATCCCTGAAAGATCGACAGGGAGATCACTAGTCTGCAATCATGGAAATTGAAGGTACAATTTATAACCATACCCTTTCTATATTAATTGATCCACGAGCCACTTTAAGCTACATCAATCACAAGATGATGGAGCACTGCCAACTCACCAAGGTGAAGCATTCAAAACCCTGGTTAGTCCAACTAGCCACTGGAGCTAAACGAAAGGTAACTGATTTTACTGTTGATTGTGAAGTTAAAATACAAGATCACAAGACTAGAATTAACCTCAATGTTTTACCAATAGAGTCGTATGATATGATAATTGGAATGGACTAGTTAGAGAAGTATAAAGAAGTGTTAAATTGTTTTAATAAAACTTTTACATATATTGTTAAGGATCAAATTCTTAGAATGGTAAATGGCATACCTAAACATGTATCTATAAGGCATATCTCTGCTATGCAACTAAAGAATTGTATGAGGAAATGTTGCAATATTTATGTGGTTTGGGTCACTGACCGACTCCTTAATGAAATCCAAACACCTGTAAGTGATGACCCTGTTTTAAGTGAATTTTCAGATGTGTTTCCGGAAGAGATACCAGGACTACCCCCTCAACAAGAAATATATTTTTCCATTGAAATTTTACCTAGATCCGCACCGGTATAAAAACTACCATATCGAATGAGAATTCCTGAACTGACTGAATTAAAGAGGACCCTACGACTTTGTATCGACTATAGGCAGTTAAACAAGGTAACCATTAAAAATAAGCATCCACTACCATGAATCAATGATTTGTTCGATCAAGTAGGGGGAGCTAAAGTCTTCTGAAAATTAAATTTAGGATCTTTCTACCACCAGATCAAAATTAAAAATGAAGACATCAACAAAACAAATTTCAAGACCCGTTACAAACAGGGAATTCATAGTAATTCCTTCCGGTTTAACCAATGCTCCCACCACATTCATGTGTCTAATGAATAGTATCTTTAACAAGTACTTAGACCATTTTGTATTATTTTTTATCAATGATATATTAATTTACTCCAAGACGGAAGATGAGCATCAACAACATTTAAGAATTGTTCTACAAACCCTAAGAGAACATCAGTTGTACACTAAATTTGAAAAAAATGAATTCTTTAAAAAATAAATTTCATTATTTAGGTCACATTATCTCTGAGAAAGGAAACATGATGGATTCGCAGAAAATAAAAGCTATTTCAGATTGGCCAGTACCTAAGGATGTAGCTAATATTCGATCCTTCATGGGACTCAATGGTTATTACTGGAGGTTTATCGAAGGATTCTTAATAATTTCCTATCCTATTACCTCTTTGCAAAAGAAAGGAGTAAAATTTGTATGGACCCTAAGGTGTCAAGAAAGTTTTGAAAACCTCAAAGAGTTATTAACCAAGGAACCTAGTTTAAAAGTAGTAGACCCTTATAAGAACTATACGGTTTCTATAGATGCTAGTAAAAAGGGAGTGGGAGGAGTGTTATCTCAAGAAGGACACGTGGTATGTTACGAGTCCCATAAATTGAAAGAACATGAACGAAACTATGTAGTTCATGACATGGAACTCACGGCAGTAGTACATGCTTTGAAAATGTGGTGTCATTACCTGCTAGGGAAAAAGTTCCTTTTGTTAACAGATAATACTTGCGTAAAGAATTTATTTACACAACTTGGACTTGATGCCAAGAAAGCAAGATGGATGGCCTTCTTAAGCGAATTCAACTTCGATGTGAAGCATAGTAAGGGTAAGGAAAAGAAGGTGGAAGATGCACTTAGTCGAAGAGGTCACAAAGTATATGAATTAATAATGAGCCAATTGGAGAGTGATCACATAAATGAAGTAAAAACTCAAGTGAGAACGATGTTGAATATATAAATCTGTTAAATAAATTACAGAAAAATGAAATAAATTTAAATGGGATGGAATTCAAGATTGACCAAAAATGCCTCATTTGGTATAAGGAAAGATTGTACATGCCTAATATCACGAAAATAGAACTGTTTATTTTAAATGAGATGCATAAACCTCCTTTTGCAAGCCATCTCGGATATCAGAAAATGATAACCTCCCTGAGAAAGCAATATGTTTTGCCAAGATTAAAGCATATTTAGTCGATTATCTATCTAAATGCTTGGAATGTCAACAGGTGAAAGTTGAATATCAACATCCAGCAGGGTTGTTATAGACTTTACCAATTCCTGAATGGAAATGGGAATTTATCTCTTTGGACTTCATCACAGGTTTTCCAAAAGCACAAAAACACCATGACTCAATTATGGTAGTGGTAGATAAATTAAGAAAATCTGCACATTTCATTCCTATGAAATCGACTTACAAAGTAGTTAATATTGCAGAAATATTATTAAAGGAAACATTTTGATTGCACAAAGTACCAAAGATGGTAATCTCGGATAGAGATTTTATATTCACATCAAATTTTCGAAAATCATTGTTTGGAGGTTTAGAATCCAAAATAAACTTCAGCACTAGTTATCACTCTGAAAGTGATGGGAAATAGAACGTACAAACCAAGTCATCGAAGATATGTTAAGGATGTACGTCATGGAAATACCTACTAAGTGGGAAGAGTATTTGCATCTGGTGGAATTCCCATACAACTACGAATATCAAGCCTAAAAAAAATGAGCATGTTTGAGATATTGTATGGAAATAAGTGCACTACCCCAGTTATCTAGGATAGCCCCATGGATCATCTACTGGTAGGACGCGAACTATTATAGGACATGCAGCAAACCGTTCAAAAAGTACAAAAAAACTTGAAGGTGGAACAAGATCGCCAAAAGAGTTACGCTGATTTAAAAAGACCACATAAAGAATTTTTTGTTGGAGACCATCTATATCTTCGGGACAAGCAAAATAAGAGCTCTCTCAAACTAGGAAGTTGTACCAAATTAGCATTGTGGTTTTGCGGACCCTTCCATATCTTGGAAAGAATCAGACCCTTTTCATGTTTCGTTATTAAAAAGATATATCCATGATTCTACTCACATTATTGATTGGAATGTGGTACAGGTGGAACCAGAAGGGGAGTTTCAAGTGGAACCTTTACACATTATGGATAGGAAAGAAACAACACTTCGGAACCGAGTCATCTCTCAGGTAAACGTGCAATGGAATCACTTTAGCCCCGAGGAGGGGACTTGGGAATTAGAAGAAGAAATGTGAGGAAAGTATCTAGAATTATTCTCAGAACCAATGGAAGAGGAATAAATCATCGAGGATAGTCTTCGTAATAAGGGGGTGAGGATGTAACATCCCCCAAAAAATGAACATTATTTAGTGGTTTTTACTATTTATAATTATTGTTTAAATTGAATAAAATTGACTGGATTATAAATCTGCCAATAAGTCCTTGAAGGATAGATGTAATAAGACAATATAGTTAAATTAAAAATAGGAATGGAGGACAACCATGTTAAATGAGGAAATCATGCATGCAAGAGTAAGGGACAAGGAAGGGTTAGACTCAAGGAAGTTAAAACAAGTGTCATATGTGCATTTATGGCACTAGATACCCCCTGAAAATAAGGGATTTTGTTAGCTACGAAAATTCCATGAGGAATTGGTTGCTTGTGGAAAAGACCTAGGAAAAAGAATAACTATAAGAAGGAAACATATAGAGAAGGACACTGCTTAGTATGTTGGAAATGAATTCTTGTTGTGTGATCACTCTATGTTAGGAAAAACTCTTTCTATATGAATAAAAAATATCTCAAACTGAGGTTGGTTGTCCTTATTGTTGGCATGCATGATTTAGCTTGGGGGTAATTAAGGGAAGGCATCATAACTGACCCTAATCTATGGTTGGGTGGAACGTGGTTGTTCCTACTACATTCGGATCACAAACCTACAAGTTTTTTTAAAGTATTTGATTGGTATAGTTTTAATGTTTTTATCTTAAATATGTATATGCATTCAAATCACTGAGTTGCTTGATGGATTATGATCATTAATTTTCCAGGAAAATGGCATAAATATAATTTGTATAAAGAGTGGAATTTTTGAATTCTCATGCTAAGATAGATGAAGATATGAAATAAGTTATTACTATGTTAGTATTTATTATTAACAGAAGTTAACAATAGCGTTATTATATAAAAGCATTCTTCATTTTCTAATATACTATCAAATGAGAAATAGTGAAAAGAGGATTATTAGTTTATATCAAATTTCACAAGTGCTTTATAATTTAATGACAGATGTATTACAGGTGATAACATTGAGTTATAACAACTCTGTATTTTCCTGGTGTGATTTGAAATACTAGGGTTGCTACTTATCAATAGAATTTCTTTTGGTGTTTTAGTTTTCTTAATATTTTTATGATTACCTATTCAAGTATCCTGGCTATCCATAAGAATCACATCTTAGGAAAAACAGTCAAAGGACAGGTATGGTAAATAAAAATAGTATCGAGTTAAGTTAAAAGTTGGCTAAGAACAGACCCCAAGAGTACCCTAACCTAGAAGGAAGGTTGCACTATAATGGCATAATCTTAAGATGTGATAGCTTTGATATTTACCAGATCTAGGATATGCCTTA
>LPNX010281580.1:60118-105858 GCA_001517045.1 Pseudotsuga menziesii
TTTGAAATTATTTTATGTCTTTTCAAAATAATTTGCATATTCTTGCATAGCTTAAAGGAAACAACCATTCACACAAAACTTCACATTAAAAATGATGCTACAGTTGGTAGTATTATTTTTAGAAAACAACCATTCACACAAAATTTCACATTAAAAGTGCTGCTACAGTTGGTAGTATTCTTCTTGTGGAAATCTAGAAAGGCACACATTTAAGACACAAAAATCCATAAAGATAGAAGTTAAAGCATACCAATTGCACACCATTTGTTTGCTGCGACCATACCAAAACATTAAGCAATACCCTTGGCAATTGGAATTTCGCATCAATCTTCCAAGATCAATCTCTTCCTTTCTTATATATAATGTAGAAGGCTGGTGGTTCGATTCCACCGTGCCTTATCACAAATCAATACAATATAGGATATTACATATTTTAATTCAATACACGACCCAATATAGACATTTAAAGAGAGAATATGGTCTATAATCTACTTATTATATATTGTGTGTATAGGAACAATAGTTTAGGATAATAATTTAAGACATTTGGTTCAAGACAATATTTAAGACAACACAAGTTTTCTTTTGGTCACAAATAGAGGCTAATATTTTAAAACAATAATTTAAACACTCGCTTAAAGACAATATTTATAACAATACATAATATTTTTTTTCATGAGTTGAGACATTTTACATGAAAATTGTCTAAAATATTGTCTCAAAACCCCCCTCTATGTAGTAGTGATAGCAAGTATGAGTGCAAATAACCAACATAGCACCAAGAACAATACATCTCTAAAGTTCTGAACCAAAATACATCAACAAAAAGGCTCTAAAAGGCCCCCAAAGACCAAAAACTAAGCATAGTACAAACCTCCTAGTTCCAACCGGTTGGTTCAGTGTTTTTTGTCTAGTTTCGTAAGGAACCGACTGGTTCACAACCGATTTTCCAGTTCAGGGACCTAATTGGACCAGTTGGGCTTTTGAACCGGTATCGACCGGTTTTACCAATTTTGGTCTGATTCCAATAATTGTTTGTATTTGAATGCAACTCATAAGACCATTACATGAGAGCATTACTCATACAAGAAGGAAATCCCTTGTCCTTCACTAGTAAAAATATTTGAGGTTGGAATGGGTAAATCCACTTATGCACAAGTGGCCATCCTTCATGTAGTTGAAACTTGGTGACCCTATCTTATTGGAAAACACTTTTAAATCAAAATAGATGGTCACACTTTGAAATATTTTTGGAGTAGAGGTTTCCATCTCCATAGTAACGAAGTTGAGTGAATAAGATGCTAAGGCATATCCGCTTAGTTGTGGTCAAGTAGTAAACAACGGGATTTTTTCACCACTAGCTCAGGTTATCCAACACATCCCACTACCAAATCTCTGTAAGATATGAACATAAATAAAAAAAATAATGATGTTTCAAAAAATTAATTGATATTTTATCGGCTTGGAAAACAATTTAACCTTATTTTTTATGATCATTTTTGTGCCTCAAATTTCACTCTTTGACCGTTCCATTTGTGCCTTCACATATAATTACAGTTTGAGGTTTTCAAGATTATTGCACGTAACAAGATGACGTGCAACAAAACAGCTCTGGACATGCATCAATACTCCCCACAACAACACACATTCATGTGATCGGTGATCAAATTTGAAGGGTGGGTCTTAATTTCAATTGAAAGGGCATTTATTCTCTAAGCCCTTCAAAGACGAAGGGAAATATAAATAATTGTACTTCAATTGACAAGTATAAATTAACTAAACCTTTTCATAAAAAAAATGCAAAAACAAATATTGTTCGTTCAAATTTTTACAATTTTAAAAAATTGAACACCCCTTAATATCTACATGAAAAAATGATTATTTTCAATAAAATTTATTTTGAACACACTAAGTTGCTATATGTGTATCATTAATTTTACAGTTCAGTAACATAACAACTATTCTATTGTATTTTTTCGAGTTGGAGCACACTTCATTATACAAAAAAACTACTTAGACTATGCCATAACCATATTGGGGCATCCACGTGCAATCTAAGCTTGAGAGATGTAAGAATGATAAGGATTAGGCATCTAAGAAAAAATAATACAAAACTCAGATAACATTAAAAAAAAAATCCTACATACCAAACAAGTTAACAAAGGTAGCATAACAGGGGTTGGGGCATCAAATTTTTTTGTTCAAAACTTGTCGTGAAAGCATACATGTATGGGATGGAGGGGAAATGGAATCAATCCTAAGTCAATTGAACCCTTGCAACTCAGTGCATGTCTGAGTCTCAACAATTTGCCTTCTAAATTGAACCAAAATACCAAAAGAAGTTTATTAATTGCTAGATTTGAGAAAGTTATAGGTGTGAGTAATTAAGGGCTCAGGGCTCTAAATTTTGTTGTGTTTTGTACTAGTCCATGATTTAGTGAATCGGAAGTCACAGATAGCAATTTAAGTTATTTAATGTAAACAATTAATGTGTATAACCTCTATGTCAAAACCATTTTCCATGTTGATGCAGGCCACTACCCTCTTTATTGTCTTACCAAAAGGCATGATAATGAGGAAGAAGACCTAAAATTATGAGCTTCACCTTCAAAGAATGCCTTGCAATCACATTGGTAAGGAGTGATAAGAAGATCACAACAATCCAACGTGTCAAATCTCAGTTGATAGTTTTAATTAAAGACTTACATGGAAAATTTAATATAAGACTTACTTATAATTGTCTCTTACTCTTTGGGTCTTGACACACTTAATATTTTATGGTTGTCTTTGTGCCTTGACCCAATTTGTATTATAAGGTGAGGATGTGCATGCATAATAATCCTTAGTTTTGACTATGAGATGAGGATTTAAAGAGAAGAGGATGTTAAGACACGTAATTTTTATATGTATTTTGGTGGCGTTGAGGACAAATGTTGTGAGAAACCACAAATGTTTGGAAGGATGGAGGGAGATTACATTACGATCATACCACCCATCAAATTGAAGACTATTTTCTAGCCAACAATTGTTTTCTTAATTTTATCAATAACCATTGTTTCTCCATATCGTGTGCTGAATGACACCTCTCTATAGCAATGCATAAATCGACCTTTGAACAATTTGTGATCCTAGCTACATGCCATTATTTGAATTTGTATGACATCGAGTGTTGTTTATAGTTGTTGTGAGTCCATGATATTCATGCAAGAAATAAACTCTTGTAGAGGAGAACTTATCAAATTGGCCTTTTGAATTTCATTTTGACTAAAAAAGAGTGGACATTGGTAGGGAGGTTCACATAGGTAGTAGGCACAAAGTTTTGAGCTCCTTTCGGGCCTAGTAGTAGGCTCACATCTTGATGGCTAGTGCCTTGTAGTCATCAATGATTACTCGCCATCTTACACAACTAAGCAGTGAGTGCATGACATGAATGACATGAGTGACTCAGTAATTATAATTTATTATATTTCCAATATTTTGAATGATAAGTTGAACTTTATAGCATAGGAATTTGAGGGTCTTGAAAGATTTATATGGATGAGTAATTTCAAATCTTGCCCTTCTTTTGAAATATTATATAAATTATGCCCTCTTAATTCAAATTAAAATTTTTTTGAAGGGCAAGTTTAACTTTACACTTCTGGGAAGGGCTAGAAACTTTTGGAAGGGCCGGGAAGGGTTCAATTTTGAATGCTGGCGCGATGATGCGATTGTCATTTACCTGATCGTCTATTCTTACACGCCAGTTGCTTCTTCGCAGCTCTCAAATGATCAGCTGGCTTTTGAAAACATTAAATGCCGATTTTGAATAATGACGTCGTAAGTTTTACACTTTGGTAAGCCGTCATGAATGGATGACTGTAAACCCAATGTCGTTATACACGTGTACGATCAGATGAAATGGCCTGGGCAAGCGTGCGTCAATCAAATATCAGTCAAGAAGAACACGCTGTTGAGAAGGGACGCGGACACCTCCAAATTGGTAAACTGCAACGGAACACCTCGACACCTCCAAACCGGTAATCTGCAACGGAACACTCGACTCGGCAAGTCGGGACTCGGCATGTACTTTGAATTGGTCTTCGGTACACATCATAACATCAGATACCGTGTGTTTGAATAACGTAAAAATCCCTCATTCCTCGAAGCTGACCTTGTGGTGCTAGATGCCTCTATATATTATATCATGCCATTTCAAACAACTCATCTCTGCCTATTCCCTATTCTTTATCGTCTTGGCTAACCTCTTGTTTTCATTCTTGAGGAAGCGAAGAGTTCGACACCATACAGTTTAGGCAAAGCAAAATTGCACTACTATTCTTCTACAACACCTACTTTACGACAATATGGCCCGTTTCAATGCACTTCTCTGTTTCCTTTTCATCTTGGGATTGATCAGCTCAGCCTCTCCCGCACGGGCACCTGCACCATCCCCCATTGCAGCAGCACCTAAGGTGTCGCCGGTTCAATCCCCCGCAGCGCCATCACCAGCATCTCCTCCTCGTGCGACTCCGCAAAGCGTTTCTTCTCCGGCTTCTGCTCCTTCTAAAGGGGCCACCCCACCAAACTCAGGCTCCTCTACCACATCTCAAGCTCCAGCATCTAGCCCCTCGGCTGAAGGCCCAGGCACCGCTTCGCCACCGAGCGCCAGCAGCGGGGATGCCATCACCGCCAGTTTGGGGAAGATGGCCATCTTTGGAGCCGCCTTGCTTGGAGGGGCCGCCTTCCTTATTTGAGCTACCTTCATGCATGATCATCTCCCGTTCAATGTGCTTAAGAAGGAATTGAAACATCATGGATTCGCCACACATATATGGGATTCATTGATTTTAGATCCTGGCTATTGTTTGAGTGGGATTAGAGGAGATTATTATTAGGCCTGACAGGATGGATGGACACCATATTCACTGGACATTCCTAGCTGTATAATTTCTTAAACATGATAATTCTTTATGTAGAATAAGTATTATTTGCATCTTTGTTTCCTTCTTGTGTTTTCAAAATCATAAATTCACACTGCATATGAAAGTGTCAAATTTGGTTATGATCAACTTGAATCAGCTGAATCATTAACATAAACCACTGATCACAGCCGGAGTCCTCCTTGTACAATTCTTATTGGACGACTTTTTATTAACGATGTTTATGTAGAATGAAAAATATTATTCCACAATTTTTATGTATTACTAGTATATCTTGGATGTGTTCTTATACAGCCAAATAGAGCAATAACCGATTTTAACGATTTTTGGTTAATGTGATGCTCAGTGTTAATGAAAACGTCTTAACTATCGGTGCTTCCAGTTGATAAAGATGCAAATCTAGCACTCCATCCCCAAGAAATTACATATCTATGCTTCCAGATGATCGAAATTGCAAAACAAAATTTGAGTTTTTTTGGATATTATATAAGCATATTGATTTGCAAGTGCATGGGATTATAAGGAGGCTATTAATCCTAACTTGGTTGATTATAAGTATCTCTCTAGTAGCTAGCTTATGAAAGAAAATCAATATAGCTAAGATTAAAACGAATTCTCATGAACTCCATAGCCAAACAATAAGACTCCATGGAAAAACGCAATGGGCAACTCTCATGAACTCCATAGCCAAACAATCATTGGTATATTCCTAAGACTCCATGGAAAAATGCAATGGGCATATTAATTTCCTTGGGCAATTGAATTTTCTTTCTCAATATTAAGCAGGAGTATTTATAACACTACATAACAGCAAAACCATAGGAAAATATTATGGGTCACCAATTCTACCTAATGTGAACAATTCAACTACTCAATTAACTAACTAATTAATGGAGTATTGTTAGTGGTCCATTGAGATTACAATTCTTAACACACCCCCTTAATCTCAACTAGGACAATAGATTCAAAACAATCAAAGCAAAAGATGCCTTTACATTTCATTCAAAAACTTCAGCTTCACTTTCTTCCTTGAGGTGTACTTGGACTTCTTCTTCTTTGTCTTCTGGATCTTGATGCTAAGAACCACTTATGCTATGAAACGAGAACTCGACACAGTTCTCGTCTTTCTCTCTCCTAATTTTAGTAGCCATTATTACCTCCGTTTCAAAAAGGGTTGATACTAGTATCACACATTTTCATTTTCATGCATTTTTTTGGGCCTTTGAATCATATTTGTCGTAAAGTAATTTTAATTTATATTTTCAAGTGTGTTTTTTAAAAATGTAACAAAATAACATACATTTAGAAGCAAGTTATAATGAAAAACATATAATTTTGCAATTTTTTTTTTAAATAAGGCATTTTTATCGACAAAATAAGACATTTTTATTGACAAATTTGTAAAAAAATCTAGAAAATAAAAACATTGAAAACTATTTTCAATGGATTTTCAAAGATATTTTGTATAAAAATGATATTATTTTATATTATTTTCCAAAAAGTAACCATTCACATAAATTCAAGAAGAACTATACCACATATTTGTAAATAACATATTAAAAACATTATATATAAAAATTTTATTTCTAAAATAAAGTTTGAAAGTCAAAACATTACTAATGTCTCTTATCAAAAAGTTGTCAAATTTAACATTTTCTTCAAGACATGAAACTAATCAACAATATCAAGCTGGCCAAATTATTCATCAAAATTGGAATTTTCTGAGCTTGGCTTCCTTGAGGAACATTAATGTCCTCTTCCATTGGTTCTTCTATGTATGGAAGATTCTCAAATTGTTTTAAGTTCCAAACATCCCTCCTAATTGGGGTTGAGGCTCTTTTGACATCTTCGCCACAAGTGTTTCAATAAAATTTTAAAAAGTACATTTAAAAAATTACATCGATATTACATTAAAAAATAAAATTAAAAAAAGTCCCCAACCCCCTAAACCCTCCACATTAAATTTAAAAAATATAACAAAATTTTAAAACCCCCATAACAATAATATCAATACTACTTAAAAAAATAAAAAATTTAACACCCCCACATTACATTTAATAAAATAAAAATAAAAAATAAAACCCCCCAACTCCCCACAACATTGTATTAAAAAACATTACATTAAATCCCTCCCCCAACCCCCTAAACAACCCTCACAACATTACACTCAAAAAACATTGAAAACAAAATTATACCCCCTAACCCCTAAACTCCACCCCACCCACACAACATTATATTACAAAATTATAAATAATTTTTTTAGAAACCCTCCCCCTAACCCTCACAACATTAAATTTAAAACAATATTAAAAAATAAGTTTTTAATCCCCTAACCCCCGAAACGCCCCCCTAAAAATTATATTCAAAACAAATTAAAAAAAAAATCTTGCCCCTCCCTCATCTCTTCCCGACGAACTTTAGAGTTTTTCACATTAAGGTTTTTGCTTCCTTTATATTTTTGACATTATTATAAAATGAAATATAATTATCTTCTTAAGAGCTTATTATGAATAAACATAGTTGTCATATATTTTGTTAAAGATGGACTACCATCATTCTAAGTGTTATATGTAATTATGTATATTACAATGTATCCCACTATTTATTTTATTACACCATTTATTCATTAATAAAATATGAGTTTTTTATAATGCTTTATTTTTAATTACATAATAATTTAAAATAAAATTGAATATAAATTTTAAATACCTCAAAACATCATTATTAATTATTTAAAAACATTTTTACTAACATGTAAAACATATATACTCCAATTTAATAAAAAAAAAACCATTGATTCTATATAAATAGTTAAAAAGTACTATGTTAATCCAATCAAATACAAAACATTAGGCTATTTTCTAAATACAATATATCTTGTTCAAAGTTTTGATTCAAAACCAATAAATCCAATAGCATTAATAATTTCAAGAAAGACTTAATATACTTCAATGTAATATCATTAATATTAAACCGTTATAAATTATTGGATAATTGCTGGTATATTTCTTAATATACTTCAATGTGATATGGTTAATATTAAACCGTTATAAATTATTGAATAATTGCTGGTATATTTCTTTGGAAAATATATTTCTTAATATAATTAATATTAAACTATTATAAATTATTGGATAATTGCTGGTATATTTCTTTGGGAACGATGGAGAAGAGAAAAGGGAGGAGGGAGCGGAGCTTCGCTCCCTTGGCAACCAAAGATCCGCTCCTTACTGGCGCGATTCTCAGAATCGCGCCACCCAGTAAGGGGCGGATCTTTGGCTGAGAATCGCGTCACCCAGTAAGGGGCGGATCTTTGGCTACCAAGGGAGCGGAGCTCTGCTCCCTCCTCCCTTTTCTATTCTCCGCCTCCCTAGGTGCCATACTCCACAAAGAACAAAAGATGGTATATTTCTTTGGGAACACTACTCATTCTATTGAATGCAGTTCAACATATGTCTCTACCACTAAATAGCGTTCAAACCGGGCCAGGAGCCTGGACTAAGCCCTGACAAATAATTATACAGTTATTCGCCATCATAGTAAACCCTAATGGAGTCCGTTTTACTCCTATATGATATATAATGTCTCTTACTACTAGTAAATATAGAGATAGGTCCGCCTATTAGACCTCAGTGTTCACTATTAAGTTCTGTCTTGGGTAATATGAGACATCCAATGCCATACCATAATACAAACATAAATGTTGCTTATAACAAAAAGTGGAATGTGTGCGGAAAAAAGGAGGTAAAAAAACTGTTGCAACAGAAGCTCCATGAGGTAGGGCTCGGAACATACTGATAACTACTTAAGTCTGGTGAACCCTAACATGGTGCAAAGGACAGAACTAAAAATGTTCTTTAGTCTTCAACTGGATCTGGAATGCATCATCACAATGTACGAATTCCCCATGATAC
Source organism: Pseudotsuga menziesii (assembly GCA_001517045.1). Classification (NCBI taxonomy): domain Eukaryota; kingdom Viridiplantae; phylum Streptophyta; class Pinopsida; order Pinales; family Pinaceae; genus Pseudotsuga; species Pseudotsuga menziesii. The sequence goes on from LPNX010281580.1 coordinate 68,955, forward strand.
GATAATGAATTGACGTTGAACGTGGGAGAAGCCATTTGGTCAAGGATCAATAATGACAATCTTTTGTCATATATTCGGTTTCCCACCGATTATGATGATGGTACCTATGATGATGGTACCAAGGTACTGAGTACGAACGTGTCCAATGCGAATCAATTTAGAACACCAGATTCATGGAGCGAGGAACCCATCGAATCTAAAAAATGTGGCTTATACAATGTTCCACACAATTGATTGAAGGAACCATAAATGAAATCGAAGCACACCTTAATAACACAGCAATTACAATGAGCCCCCAAGCCATCCCAGAGTCAACTCATCTTGCAGCACCCACCGTGTCTTCGAATCATCCTAAGATAAAAGTATCACTCAAGGCCTCCATTGTAGAATAATAATAAACAATATTGTATACAAAGAGATATCTCATTATTAAGAAACCAGCCATAAAGCGAGCAAGCAATCTAACACCACCTGCCCTTTCTTGACTTTTTATTCTCCTTATGCTTTAACTTTCCCTTGGACCTTTAACCTACCTTCCTTCCACAAATCCTTCAACCTAACACTGAATGCCTTCATCAAACCGAGAACTAGCTCCCCGACCTACCTTTATTTCTGCCTTCGACCTTTGATATCTCAATTTAAGCTGGGGACAGACACCTCCAAGAATGGCTTCTGCTTCTAAAGAAATATACCAGCTTCTGCTGTTTGTGGAGTATGGCACCTAGGGAGGCGGAGAAGAGAAAAGGGAGGAGGGAGCCATACTCCACAAACAGCAGAAGCTGGTATATTTCTTTAGAAGCAGAAGCCATTCTTGGAGGTGTCTGTCCCCAGCTTAAAAGTCTCAACATAAGGCGCTGTAACGGCCTGGTGGAGGTTGGAGCATTGCCGACAACACTAATACGTTTAAATTTGAGGGGTTGTGGTGCTTTGACCAAAATTGATGGCATTTGTAGTCTTACCAAACTCGAGGTTCTAGACGTCAGAGGGTGTGGCGCCCTATGCCTAAAAGCGGTGCCAGGTCTTGAAACTAAGGAATACTTGAAGATATTTAAAACCCATTTTGAGACTTGCAACCCCAAAGAGGAAGGAGAAGAGGACATGGAGGATGCGGATTTGCAGGATGTTGTATGTTATGATGATTTCTGTAAGTAGAGAGTTTTATCCAAAATTTCACTAGGATACTTGTGGGGTCACTTGGTCTATAACTTTGTTGAATATACAATAGTAGAGAAGATGCCTGTAAGTGTTTGTGTTGAGTATACAAAAGTTGAATAATAATAATAAGAGACAAAAAGCTCTCCGAGGTATAAGGAATTTGTTGAATGATTCAATTTCGAATGAATTCGTTCGAATTCAATTCAGCTGGAGAAACTGAACAACAATAATTGCTATTGCTACTGTAACAACATATAGTACAATAATTTGCTAGTGTGCATTCTTGGATTGAAGATCTGTAACAACATATAGTATATAATCATTTTCACATATAGTATAATAACTTGCCATTGTGCATCCTTGGATTAAAGATCTGTAACAACATGTAGCACAATTGTGCATCCTCGGATTAAAGATCTAAGAGGAAAACTTGATGCTATTTGCAATTGTGCATCCTCGGATTAAAGATCTAAGAGGAAAACTTGATGCTAGCAAACTTTTGGCTGTATTGGAAATCTCTTGGAGAAAAACATGGTCTTTTAAAACTTTTTGTTGCAGAAAAGCTGGGGACTAAAAACTATAGCAAACTTTTGGCTGTATTGGAAATCTCTTGGATAAATACATGGTCTTTTAAAACTTTTTGTTGGAGAAAAGTTGGGGACTAAAAACTATAACTGTTTTTAATTATCATCGATATAGATTCCTTGTAAAACTGTTTTAAATTAATTATTGGCATAGATCCATAAATTAAGTCAAAGGTAACAGAAATTTTGTTTAAGTCAAAATGAATTTGCTAATCTCTCTTTATTTTATATCTGAACATAAATTTTCTACTCCGGTCATATTTCTGCCTCTTTATAAATCACATTACAATTTTTTCATACTTTGAAAACAGTGAATGGCTAAAACTATTTCAGCATATGCTAAAAGTAAAAGTAGAGGGTGAAATTTAATTAGCTTGCAGCACAGTAATGATGGCTGCTCCAGGTTTATTGATGGCAGTTGGATCTCAACACCTTGAGATTCAACTGTCTGGCTAAATTTCTTTGTGTGGTTGTTGGTAGTTGGATCTCAACATCTTGAGATCCAACTACCAGCAATAAGCCTGCAACAACAATCATTCTCTGCCACTGACTGATTAAAGATAACCAATAGAATGATTATACTAATACAAAAATCCAACTATTTAGTATTTGACAAAAATAAAGTTCAAAATCTATCTGTACAAAAATCCAATTAGTTTATTCGACAAATCTAACATAAAATTTCTAAATTCCAGTTAGTTTATTTGACAAGTCTAACATAAAATTTCTAAATTTTCTACTCCTTGTCGGAAGAGGTCATATGCCTCTTTCCAAATCATATCAAAGGTTTTTCATATTTTGAAAACAATAAATAGCTAAAACTGTTTCACCATTTGACAAAAGTAAAAGTAGAGATACAAAATTTAAAACAATCCAACTATTTAATATTTGACAAAAGTAAGGAAGAATCTACTCGTACAAAAATCCATTTAATTTCGATAATGATGTTTTCCTAAGCTAAATTTTTTTATCAGAGGAACAACGTTTTCAACTCAAAAAGTATAGAGACCATAAGATTTCTCCCAACAAACATCACTTAAAAAAATAGTTTATTCTAAATTATAGAGTGCATAAGATTTCTACCAACAAAAATAACAAAAAAAAAAGTTTCTTGTAACTTTAAACAGAAAGACCAAAACAGAATTGAACTAATGGCAATGGTAAAGAGGCTAACAGAGTTTAATCTCTTAAATATATCTGCGGTATGTTATCGAACTAATGACGATGGCACAAGGTCGATAGAGTTTAAAGTCACTGATTTCGGTAGAATAATTACTTTGGGTGAAGTATAAATATTTTAAGTTTTTTTAATTTTTTTGTAAGAGCATATTATTATTTATATTTTTAATAAAATTTAGAATTATATAAGTTAGTTATGAAAATTATATAATTTGGATGTTAGGGGTATTTGAGTGTTAAATTTCTTTATAGATTCAAAAACACAATTTAAATACTTTTAAATTTGGATTTTACCAAAAACAAATTATCAAATTCCCACTAAAACCCATTTTTAAGTTGAAAACTACTCCATTGCTTTGTGTGTGGCATATAAGTCATTGTATAAGCCCTTTATAAGCATTGCTACATGTTTTTTTTTCCTTTGAAGCTTCTTCACTTGTAGTTTTTCTCTAAATCGATACATTTCATGTCAAGTGCAGAGAACCCACTTGGACAACAAGCTAAGAGATTGGACAATTGTTTTTAAGCCAAAAATAACCAACAATAGGTCTTGGCCCAATTACAAATTTATCAAACATACCTCTGATTTGGAACCACAGGCCATCACCTGAAGGCCTTCTCAAAGCTTTGTGAGTCCGATATACTTTATAAATCGCCCACCCAAAATGGAAAATTCATTAATAAAATTATCTTGATTCACACAACTACATGTGTCTCTCCAATCGTTGTTCTTGAGCTTCTTCATAAGGTTTGGGCATTTACATTGTTGTAAATAGGAAGATGGAGCCTTGAAGGTGCTGCAGTTGAGCTTTCTCGTAAGACTTTTATTCACATGGTTGTGAATAGGAAAATGGAGCCTTGATGCACGGTTATTAAGTTGGAATTTTTAAAAGGAAAATTATCCAGATCAAATGGAGTATTTACAACGAGAGTGTATGCTCACTTATTTTTTCTTAAGTATTCCTCCACCCAAAGGGATAGCCTCTGAGTAAGATGTTTAACGAAATTCTCACTATGCTATTTTGTTGACACGCATGTCATATGAGTTTCTTCCAACTTCATCTCGAACGCAAGGAACAAGATGATATTCAGTACTAAATGGGGAAGGTGCACCGCTCGCCATTTGGTTCTAGTCTAGCCACCTACTACCCTGCAAGGATGGGCTCATCCACAAACTGACCTCAATCATGTCTAACAGTACTAGAGGATTTTGACTTTCTAAAAATTCAACCACTATGTCTCAGATATATAGTGACTTGAGGACAATGAGTGGATGCATATCCCCAAAATCTTAATCTAACTACACAATTCCTTTTGGCCCTCAAGTGAAAAATTTAGTGTGCATAGATTATGGTTGATATTTAGGTTCCACTTGGGGTGATGAACAAAGTGATATTTGGATTAAGGTGTGAGAGTGTGTGCACAAGTAGTCTGTACAACTATAAATTGTAAATGATAAGGAAATGTAAATACTTGTATAATGATGAAAAGAGAAACAATATAATCTTAATACTAAACTAAATTACGTTTTTCTTGAAATAAATCTATGTATCTCATTGTGAATGATCACAATCAAGGTAGGAGGGGTGTTTAATTTTTTTTTAATGTAATGTAATGGGGGGTCAGGGGGTTAGGGGTTTAAGTTTTTATTATCATTATATCGAGTCGTTCATGTTGCAAAAATATAGATTCTGATGGGGTGTTAGAATCCATGGATGAGTTTGAATAATTTCACATGAAACATTTTAGATGTTTTTTAGTATGATGTTTGTAATTGAAACTCTAAATGAATTTTTTATCATTTATATGTAAAGTGTGCTCTTGTAGGGTATAATATATGATTTCATTATGACTCACACCATAATTTGTTTGATTTTAAATGGTTAGAATGGTGAAATTGTTTATGAAATATTTTTTTTTGTTTAACATGTAAGTTTCAAAAAAGTTGTAATTTGTCTCTTGAAGAAAAATATCGTTTTCCAATTTGGGGGTTGATTTCAAGGTTTTTGTAAACCATAGTATTGCATGTTTAGGCCATGACACTATTTTTCACCCCCAAAAAAAAACGTGTATACTGGTATCAACACTTTTCTATTTGGGGGGTGTTTTTGGTGCTTTTTATGCAAAAATCATTGTTTTTATCACTAGAGTTCTCGTTCTTAGTATAAGGTTCTCGTTTCATAGTATAAGTGGTTTAAGTAGTTGTTCTTCAAAGTCTTCTTCAACTTTTGGAACATAGTGCAAGTCTTCTTCTTATTCTTCTGCTTTTGTTTCAATATAATTTTTATGGTTGTCATCTTTACCTGCACACTTAAAATTTTTGTTAGAAAAAATATGAATATATTTCAGCTCTTCTTGGAGAGCATTCACGTCTTCGTGTTCTTCATGAATGGGAACTACTTCATCATTCTCATTGGCTTGTACCCATTGTGCATCCTTCATTGATTCTTCAAAAAATGTGGGGTGAGAAGAAAACATAACATACTGTGGATGCTCATCACTAACAAGAGTATCCTCATTGATCTCCCTCAAACTTTTGATTTTCTAGTTTTGGGGTGGACTGTCACTTGTTGTTTCTTTTGTGTTGCTATCAACTGTATGTTGTTCATTCTCTGCAACGGTTCCAGCTTCTATGCTTCTATCAACTGTCTCTTGCTTAAAGATACTATCACTCACATCACTCGACATGGCTACATTAAGAGCTTTGATTTCACTTTCACCAACAACCATAACTAGATCAACAATCTTTGTTGGGCTTACATGATCACTGAGTGCCTCATAGACACAACCTTCTTTATTGTCTTCCTGGTTCTTTGCATGATTTGCAAAGTCGTCTTCCTCTAGAGTTAGTTTCTCACTAAACAATTCTTTTAGCATATTCCATGCTCTTTTTGGAGTATCAGCTTCTACAATATAATGAAATAGTGAATAGTCTATACAGTTTAGTATGAGACATAAGGCAATGACTTGCCTTTTTTCTTTTTGGAACTCAGTCAAAGCCTTAAATGAATCTAGATCTCTAGGATCTTCTTCAACTATGAAATGCCACAAATCTTGTAAGTTTAACAAATTACTTACTTTGACTACCATACATCATAATCATGTCCATCAAATGTTTGCCATAATCTTTCTGGTGTTAAGATATTTCTTACCTCTTCAATATCTTTCGGTAGTGCTTTTGATAGCTCCATCTTCAAGAATCAATATTCTTTGATTTTTCTTCAATCTTCTGAGTAATGTTGTCCAATATTTTAGCTCCGCATCAACAATACATTCTCTTCAACTTCTGAAAAAATATTATTGGTGTAGCCATCTTGATATGAATAAAATTCATAGTTGGCACCCGTCAATACGGGTCTAGAAATATGATTCATTGTGCTGGTACTAGCCATGTTGATATGACTAAGAGAGTTCCCCTTATCTTTTTCTTATTAATTTATAAAAAGCAGAGACCGCTCCTTATACACTTGTACATGGCAGTGGTGGGGCGTGGTACAAAAAATTTGTCTAAGTGCGAGAAGTTCACCCCGGTTTCATTGAATGAATAGTGCAGTGGTACCGTGCATTGTCTCTACAAAAAGGGAAATGGCATCGCGCTTTCACTGTGTGAAAGATGCTGTGGCTACTGAGGTACCACAGTTACTAATAGGGTAGAGTTCCGTGCCTCTTCCAAGAAGAGAAAAATAAAAAATATGTAAAGAGGAGTGTGTTGCATATTTCAATCTTCGTCACCACTTTTGAGTGTGCTTGTGATTTCCATTGTGTGAAAAGGATTACCCAGACAAGGATTAGGCCATACGCTCTAATACCATGTTAAAAATTAGAAGAGACAGTAAAGGACGAGAAAAACACAATGGGGATATTGATTTCCTAGGCAATTGAATTGTCTTCTCAATATTAAGCAGCAATATTTATAAGACTACATAACAACAAAACCATAGGTAAATACCATGGGTCATCAAATACTATGGGTCACTAATTCTACGTAATGTGACCAACTCAACTACTCAACTACTCAACTAACGAACTAATTAATGCAGTATTGATAGTGGTCCGTTGAGATTACAATTCATACCATGGAAAGGGTTTTCCATATGTGTGATTCTATGAGTATTGAGAATGAAAATCACTTTCTCTTAGAGTGTCTTGCTTACACCCACATTAGATCTGAGTTTCATAGTATTTTCTACAATACGAAACCTTTATAACATCCTAACTTACCAAAACTATAGCAATGTTGGAAAGCTTCTTGGCAAGATTTTTAAGCACAAAAACAAGATTTTAAAACAAACCAACTATTATCTTTCTTAAGTCCCATAAACCAAAGTTCATTGATGTCCCGCGAAGCTATCGTCAAATAAATATATGATTCCATTCGTGTGGACTCCAATTTTCCTCATATCGACCAGTAAGTATGGCGTTCCGTTCTTGGGGTCTCCAATTTTATGTGACATTTGGTTAACGGTAAATGTCGCCGATCGTTGTTTCCTTCTATTCTTCCTTCGATGGCAATTGTGTTGAGTAATAAGTCGAATTTGTTTTTTGCCTCTCTTCTTTTGTTTGCTCTCATGTTCCATTCCCATTGCATCACACTATTTTTATGGAAAAGAATCCATCTTTATAATTTAGGTGTTCGTACATTATTGTTATTATTTATATATTTTGTAATACTTGAATTTCAGGATATTAATACGCCGATTAATGCCTTCTAGGTTTAGATCTACATCTTAATCATATTACAATGTTTATAATGTTAGTTTGTTAATGAAATTTTAATAAAAAGTTTTATAAACTAGTAACATTCATTTATGTATTTAGTGTTACTGCTGTGAAATGTTATTATTTATTTTTAATAATAGTAGTTATATTTATATATAAAAGGATATATTTATCTAAATAACATTGTAATAAAAGTTGTCATAACGACTACAATTGTTTTTATGTAAAAAACATTTAAACTTGTTTATCCATGTACGGTCCTTGTAAACATGGCAAGTATACTATTTTACAAACTCAGACAATAACAAACTACACCACAAACAATTAAGAATATAGACAATGATTAGAAAATCGGTCATTGAAGGGAATCCACTCTCAAGCAAAAACCATAATGTCTTTATGTCGAAAATCTGTAAACTTATTTGTCCAAGTGCTATCCTTAAACATGGCAAGTACATACTATCTTACAAATTCACATAATCACAATACTACATAACAAACCATTAAAAATATCGAAAATTATTAGGAAATTGACCCTTTAAGGGAATCCACTTCAAAGCCAACCCAATTCTTTGGAGTATCTCCACATAGTGCATTTCCATCTCTAATTGATCCATGTGGTCCACTTTGCCTAAAACATCAATCAATTCCAATTAGGGAGAGTGAATTGCCATGTCCTCATCCTTGGTCGAGTAATAGCTACAATGAGAGGAGCCCACGGTGGAAATAGTAACCAAAGAGGGGATACTATTTCACCTCCCCCGGGACGTGAATGTGGGTTGAATTTGTAGAAACTATAGAGTGCAAGAAAGCATTCTTAAAATCAAACTCCAAATAATTTTGTCTTTGAATTTGTACAAAGGATATGACTTCTTGATTTAGTTCCTTGAGCTTTAGAGACTAAGTGGTGGTTTCCACCATGCATTAATCTTACACTTGATTTCAAGCATTAACCTTTTCTCCCAAGCACCCTACTAACATTTCCATTTGAATTTGAATTCATCACATGGCACTATGACTCATAAATAGCATGCCCATAAACCTTTACCCCTCTCTTGACCTCTAATAGCTCACTTGGAACATGTGCATCAATTGTTCCAACAATGGAAATACACAATGTATTCCACAAAGAAACAAGAATACCAAACAAGGTATCTCTTATCCATACTACTAGTGTTTGTGAGTTCCCTTTCCCTTTTGTCTCATCTAATATAGTCACTATGTATTTTGGAATGGGATTTGTCAACCTTTCAATATCATACAAATCTTTCTACAATGGTGTTTGATGAATATACAATTTCGAATGTGTTATCAAAACATCCTAATGAATTGTATTGCATCCATTTGCAATGCTTCATGAACCTTGAGCCTTGTATTTCTCACAAATTTTGCACTTAATTTGAGTCTTTCCATCTACAACATCGATACTATACAACCAAGGATGTTTTGCTTTCCAGTCTTCTCAAAATTCAAGCTTTGAGGTGGTCTTTTCCCCCCCTTAGTCTACTACATCCATCATCTTGTCCTTCCTTGTCATAGCCAAGAATTCCTAAATCATCAATAAACTCTTCATTGACATCTACATAAGGGTCATCACTCAACTCAAGTATATATGAAATATCTTCGACATTAGAAGGTTTTGACATTATAGAATATCCATAAAATTTTCCCTTGAAGTTGATTGACATTTTTTTTTGGATGCATTTCTATATAAACAAAACAATAACAATAGGGAAAAAATTGAAATTCATATTGTTGTGAGTGCTTTCACACTCACATAGGCCAAAAATGGTGTGCTACCAAATTAGGGAAGCTGAGATAGGAACCACGCAATAAACTGGTTCTCATGGCTAATGTGTGTGAGAAAATGTGGTAAAAATGAGTAAAAAGCAGTAAAATCTTAGCTATACAAAATCAAACATAGGAAATGGACCTAATTATTCATGTATGCAAGCCATAAGGAAAAAATGAATGTAAATAATAGTAGAATGCAGTAACAGTAAATCTAAATATTTCTTACACACCAGAGAAAAATATGTATAATGTCCTTTTATTAGACCAAATGTGAACAATACATGGGTGGAGAATAACTTTGTCAAATGGGCCCTTGCAATTCATGTTGAGTCTAGTTCTTCGATGTTTGATTATTCTGGTCTCTCGCACAAGGTCACAATGGTTTCATATCTCAACTAGGTAGAAAGAGTGAGAGGTAACTAAGGGTTACATACTTCTGAGAAATTTTGGTAGAGTAACGGTGCTTAATGGGATTATCATGGAATGAGGGGGTCCACCCTTGTATTTATAGATATTTTGACCAATGTCTGCTTACCCATGGTTTGGTATGAACCAAAGTATTGTTCCATGTTATTAAGATTGGTAACTTTACCCTAGCTATTAGATGACCCATGATATTTTTCTATTGTATTGGTATCTTCCCTCTCTTTTTTTTTTATAAATTTTTTCCCCCTTTTCTTTTTATTTTTGTATGTTGGGGAATATTTCCTTCCTTTTTAGGGGGGGAATAAGTATTTTTATTGAAATGTGGTAAAAATTATAGGATTTTTGGGTTGGTGGAGGCCAAACTTAGGAAGATAAGTATGATGGTATGATGACCAAGGTAGTGAGATAGATGATAAAATTTACGGTGTTGACAGATTTCCCTCTGGTGTGTGAGGGAAAGAATTCATCGTATGGATGATAGAAATCATAGGACTTATGTTTCCAAAGCAGGAACGGGACAAATGTGCAAAGATAAAGATTGTGTCGAGCAATAGAACAAACTCAATGTTGGTATTGTAAAGGAAACATGTGTAGATACAATCACTCAAAATGGATAAGGTACATTGCATAAAAAAAATATAGACGAGGTGGGCATAACTGCTCTTGTGTCAATGTGTTGATATACTTAAATTGTGAGGTCCATATGGGAACCTAAAGAATACATAAATCATTGTTGTATACAACATGAAGGTCCAATGAGAACTGATACAAGGACAAATACGATGGCATAAATGACTTTTGATCTGAAGAACTGAAACTAGAAACAATGGGATGCATCGAGCATGCATGATCATAACTGATGTGCTCAATAATTGGTAAAACTTAGGCCACTGAGCCTCAAAAGCTTAGGGGTACAATATATTGTAACTGGAATTGAATGTACTAGGAAGCATAAGGGTTTCCAAAAACTGACTCCAACGCCACTCGGATATTCGAAGGAACATAATAATGGAAGGGTTCCATGGTGACTCACCAAGGTGTCAGAGTCAAAGAAAATCCAGGTTCTTCAACCAATAATGATGGGACCAAAACCATTTGTGAATCTCAATAGTGCAAATAATAAGCTGATGTAGAGCATGTGAGAAGAAACCACCTAAAAGGGCAACAAGTTTTCCCTTCCAAATGGTATGTATGAACTCATTGTTGATGGCGGTGAGGCCAAGGTACAAGGACCTCTTGGTCTATCCTATGGAATAGATGTGTTGGCATCGACAGAGGGACACCTACAACTACTAAGGAAATAATGGTTCATTGATAGGAGTGCTAGGTGGATAATCATCAAGTAACTGGAACAAGATGGTGAAATGAGACACTGTAGATAGGTATTAGGGTCATTGAGTAATGGGACTCAAACTTCCTTTGTTCATAATACAACAGTAGCTTTGACTTGATGTTTATGCCTCGAAAAATCCCAGGTATCGACAGTAGGGATTCTCCCCAATAACTGTTCCCAATTATATCGTTTATCGTTTGGAATGGGGAATCCGTCCGGTTAGCAGCCCGGCTACCATAGAATTAAAGAAAGTTTTAAGTCTGTATTACCGATTGCAGCCCGATCCCGTTTATGTAATTTTATGTTTAGGAATGAAATGCAAGTGTCTAAACTAAATGCAAGTGACCAGTGGGTAAGAGCCTCACTAGAGATGCACAGGTTCTTACCTCCCATCTTACCGCTCCTGCCCCACAATCATTTCTACGAAAGCAAAGAAACAACTAATCTATTCTAAATTATTCTAACTATTCCCAGAGAGCAAATTTTATATCATAATGAGTAATATACTGTACTATTTGCATGTAGAATCCTACAAGTAGCTGTTAAATTCTTCATACATAAACACACAGAAAGATAACACAAAGATATATTTGTTAAGTTAAAACATCCATTACTCATTTAATGCACAAGGTTCATAATAGAAAATAAAAACATTCATAAAATGTAGAAATAATTCAATAAGTTGGAACGATCTCACAGTTATGTAGCAAGCTAAAATAGAAATAGTTCACATTCAGCAATCCACATAATATATCTTGAAGCTCATACAGTCCTTCATCAATAAAAAATTCGGTTCTCTTTATTTATAAAAGAAGTAGTTCTCATACAAATAGCTTCAGCATATGTGCGCCAAAAAAATTCCCCTCTAATCTCTATTCTAACCCTATTTATATAAATTACATATGACTTTTCAGCTACCCTAGCCTCTTAGGATTCCTTAATTATTTGATTACAAAATTTTGTCTTCTAGTGCACCCATTAGGAATATTGGAATAAATATAAAAATATTACATAAAGTTGCCACATGGAGATAAAACAAATTCTTATGTGGGCCCAACTGGTTTCTTAATAAAAACACTCCATGCATGAGCTTCCTTGCTGATGACTCGATAATCTACTGGCTCCATTAAATGTGCAACCACTTCATGTTTGGATAGATGGGATTCTATCTCATTCACTTTCGGTGCGGTCTACATCAACACATATTCAAAGATATGCTTATGGACTGAAGCTTGTATAACCAATACTCTGATTTCTTCCTCACCAATGCTTTCGATCTTCTGAATGCTTTCCTTGTCTATCTGCAGCTTGTCCTAAAGGTTCTTTAAATGTTGGTCTTTTTCTGAGAAATCTTGGACTTGAGTTGTTGTTGAAGCTTGGCACTTATTGTGAGTTGTGTACATTTTCTTATATAACTCATTACACTTTTCTATAGTTTTATCAATTGCATTGCTTAACCTTGCAAATTCAATAGTGCCAATTCTATCTTCAATCCTCCTATAGTATTTTGAGGCATGTTATCCAAAAAGGATGGATTAGCTCTGATCCAAGTTAGATGACTTTGCAGAAGCTCTAGAAATTCTTGATAACCTTTTCCTGAATTTCGATGAGTCATGTGCTATTTCCTCTAGTCTAGCCTTTATTTGTTTAATATTATACATTTCCTCTGTCAATTTTAATTGAACCTAATTTATTTCTCTTTGCAACAAACATGCTTGACTACGAAAAGGAGTAACATCGAGCTACTTTTCATTTTCCACCTTGAGCTGCTCCTCTAGCAGGATATTCCAAGTCTCTAGTTCTTCCAGTCTCTTGTTAGTTGCAGGTTTCCGCTTTTCCAACTCTTAAACCTTGCTTTCAAGATCTTTCTTTTCTCCTTCTATGATTGCAACTGACAATGTTAGTGCATCCTTGTCCAATTCCAATACTTTATATGCCTTCTTGAGTTTCTCAAACTCTGAGAGAATATCATTGTGTTTCCTTTTTAGATTTTGTCCCTCTCCTCTTTCCTTTCTTAGAGTTTCCTTCATCTGGGACATACTTTATACTGCTCAGTATCTTCGACCAACTTAGCGACATTAACCGCGTCGCCTTGGGCTGCTGCTACACCTTCCATTTTGAGAAGTCGAGGATCTTCATCTGTCCTATGCATAACTGTCTTTTCAGTCACCATGACTGCCACAGGTTGATCACCCATTTTCATCCTTTTTTATATCCTCCTCACAATTCTTTTCTTTTCCAAGTCAAAAAATATTGTATCAAGGTTTACTACAGCCTGTTTACAGAATGGAATAAAAGGTATCAATCCAAGATCTACCGAGGAAAACTGGCTTTCTATTATCGTGCTACCCGATGGGACAAAATAATTCAATGGACTATTATTGGCCTGATACTACTTTTAATTCTCTCTGTCCTAATCTTCCCGTTCCTTGTTTTTAAGCTCTTCAGGTTCCTTTTTTTGCTTCTTCTCTTTCTTGGTCAGCCTCCTTTCGCATCCTTTCATCCTCCTCATCCTACCTTTTTCTTCTTCTTCTTTTTGTCTTTTTTAATCTTCTTCTTTCTGTCTTTCTTCTTCTTCTTCTTTCTTCCTGTGCGCCTCCCCATCTATTAATTTATTTGCTTCTTCGACTAATATTCGGGCTTCCTCTTCTTTCTTCTTGGAATATTCTTCTCTCTGTTTCGGTTGTTCAGATGTGCTACTGCTGCTAGATTTCCCTCCTATAGTTGTGATTTTATTCTTAAACTGTTTGTTCAATGCGATCATGTTACATGGATTCCGGTATACCTTCTCTTCCTTGTCGAAGTGATCGGAATATTCGATATGTACTCCCACCAATGCACAGTATTTTTGAGACTTTGTCCCAAGCATCGTTTCTGTGGAATATTTTCTCCCCAAAATGAATTTTTTCTAGTTCTTCAACAAAATCAGAAGAACTCTTTACCTTGGTGAATTTATAACTACCAATACAAAATGGCAGCGGAGGGTAAACAACTTTCTTCATGTCAAAGAGAAAATTCTCGAAACCATCAAAGTACAATTGCCTTACCACCTCATTATGGACGACATAATCAGTAGCATATATAGGCAGTAGTGAAGGGGCCTTGGATCCTCCATACATACTCAAGTATAACCATTCCTTGGAGAATAAATAATCCCCCTACTCACTTACAATATTCAGTGCTTTTTCGGACATGCAGTTGCATTCTTCAAGAAAAATCAACTCATATATGGTATCAAAAAATATTCATAGATAGCTTTGTAAAAAATGACACACTTCTGTGCCCACAGGGGTTGGTATGCGGAGTACATAGGAGTCCTGGTTGGATCACAATCACAATTAAACTTTGGGAATGGATGAGTGCATAAGATATAGTCAATTAACAAAGAACCCATGTAGAACTCATACTTTCTTTGGGTCAGACCCCCTAAGGCTACAACTATGAAGGATGACAGGCTATTCGCCATGTTGTCTTCCCAGTTGAATATCATACATTGCATGGATACATGATATATTATTGGAATCCATCTTATCTTATAAAACTTCCCATTTGCTCGGCCAATGTCATGTCCCCACCCTTCTACTAGGGAGAGGACGCGACTATGCCGCTAGCAATCCGGGAAAACTAGCCCCATGAACATGATATAAAATGCATTGAACTTAAAAACATACATATATGCATAAATCAATAACATACAATGGAAGCAAAAAACATTCCATTCAAGCATTCAAAATGTTCATATTATTTCATGAACAAATACAGTTGCAGAGACAGAATAGAAGAATACTTATCTTGAAAAGAAGCTTCCCCACAACTAGCTATGTCACTGCAATGTTCCACCCAACCATAGGGCAATGTGATCCTTACTCTCTCAGCATCACTGCCACCCCCGGGCTAGGCATGATTTCCATGGGGAACTAGGGGACACAGGCTTACACACAACAAGGCCAAACAACTAGTGTCAAGCCAATAACCACATCCAAACACAGTTAGCCCACTAAGAGATGGATTCTTGGACTTACACAGCCAAGCCAACACAGGGATGCACTACACGAAAAAATGAAAGTTCTGCGTATGAACCAAAAATAGTTTTGGCAACAAAACGAATTGTCAAGATGGGTGAAAACAACCCCCTAATAGAAATTCGATTCCCAGGGACGTTTTGGCCCTAACGTGGCCAAAATAGACTCAACAACATCAAATAAATCGTGGTCCTCTTCTCCCACTTGCTGTGCATTACCAAAAACGAATTCCCAGCCTGGAAAACTGAATAAAACTGTTGCCCGCGTGAGGGAAAACACACAGAAAACCCAAAAACGTGAATGCCACACCCTAGAAGCTCCCAACTGCTTGAGAGAGCCCCAACGTGGATCAGTGATGGGTGAGAAAAATGACAAGGAGCCCCCAATCATGAAGGAAGAACACAACTAACAAAAAACATGGAGGAAAATAGCTCTCCCAGCTTTACTATGTGAGGAAAATTGTGGCTACCCCTATGAGTGAATAATCCGCTCCCCTCTTCCATGTGAGGAAAAATGGGTGGGAACTCTCCCCTTGGGCATGCGTGTGGTCAAATACTGATGACCCTACTAGAAATGATGGCTTCCCACACCTCCCAAGACTCAAGACAATAACTGCCCAACTCACTCCTTGGGGAATTAAGTGGGTGGTTGAATAAGACAAGAAAGGTGGTTAGTAGCTGATGGATTCTCCTTTTGACACTTGGCTTCTCCCCATTGGCTCAAGTTTAAACATCCCCCCCCCACTTTATCCTTTGGAAATCATCTCCCCATCTCTTTAATGTTGCATTGACATAGCTAGTTGTGGGTATTTTATTAATTGCATATTTACATGATGTAGAAATTATATTGTGCCATCAATTAGCATGATAACCATCGACATTGATTTTAATTGTCGAAATGTAGAACATTAAATCCATGGTGGGGCCTTTTCCTTGAGCTCCACACCATGATTTATTAATGCCATTTGGAATCATTTATAATTTAATGCAATTGGGGTTGAAACCGAGGTATTACAGCCAAAAATCCGATTTAACATCAAAGTTATGAGATGGTAAGGGGTGTGCAAATTAGTAGTATCATATTCTCCTGAAGCTTTATGGCAAAAATACTTCCCGGAAAACATCATCTTCTTAGCACAGTAAAGCACGTCCATATCCAGATCCTTTATCCATTTATCTATCATGAAATCCTAGCGTGCCGGTAACTTGCAAGCTTTAGCAATGTAGGCAAGGATGAAAGAGGAAAAACCCTTCTTCTCTGTGTTGGTCACGACCAAGGTAGCTGCATCCATCCGAGATAGGATCTAGCCGATAACTTCGGCACACGGGAAAAGCTCAGGAAATGTAGCTACTTTTGTAATGGAGGATATTTTGATGTTTATATACAATGACATGTCTTCCAAACTTGCATATGGGATAGTCTTGTCTTTTATCATCTGGTAAATCTGCCCCCATTTGAATTCCGGCTCTAACCCTATGATAGACTTTGTGTCTTCGTAGATAATTTCCATTTTGGACAGAATATCTACATCTAGATCATCTCCTGTGGCATGGGCCTTCTTCTTCCCTTTCTTAGGCATGCTCTTTTATGAAGATTGAGACTGTAATAAACAAACCACAATAGGTCTTAGAGTTATTTAATATTCAACATGTATGCATCACTAAATAGAATACTAAGATGAACCACAAAAAATGTAAGATAATGAGCGAAACTCTAAATGATAAACATGATGTCTTAATCAATAAAATGTATTTACCAACTCATATTCAAGCATCTCTTCAATATGAAGAAAAAGTTATTAAACTATTCCAAAAACCAGAAGGAGAATATTAGGTTACGGCTTGAACGTTCCTGAAGCAAACATTTCTCATGCAACACGGGTTTTAGAACTTAGGTTTTGGAGACACAACAGCCACCAGAGGCTTTCTTCCAAAATCATTATGCGTACTGTATGGCTGGGATTTTCTATTGGCCTGACATTCCCATGTTGCTCTAAAAGAAAAAACCAGGAAACCTCCCCTTAGCAACAAATGGAAAATCTCACAGCGACTCAGTGGCTTTGACAACAAGGGCTGACCACAACCTTAACCTCAATCAACCGAGGCAACCTCCTCAACCCTACTTTGGTCGATAGTGATATCCTACCCGTAGGAACATCGGCCATGGGAGGCGCATTTAATGAAACGTTCGACTAGCCAAAACCCTGCCAATGCTTGAGTCTGACACGGTCTGAGCGGTGAGACTGAGAGGAGTAGAGTAGGTGGGAAAACCATCTAAAACTGAGAAACCTTCCAGAGGTCAGAGAACCCTAAAATCCAAATGGAAATGCCCTCTACGGGTGTGGATGAAACTATAAATATCATGGGTTGGGAAATCCTAATCCCGTAAAACCTCAACCTCTTCTCACCCACTTAAAACTAGAAAAAAATATTCAAATAGGATGGATCTTGAATCCTACCTAGAAGATAATAGCTCGATAGTTGGTGAGAAAGAAACTTGCATGGTCGATGAAGTTTAGGTGGCGATTGACAACTCGGAGTGCCCCAAACAGTAAGTGAAAATAACCATAAAACACACCCTCTATGGTTTATATAGAAAATATCGTAAAATACATTAAATGCGGTAGATGGGTGGTTAAATGACCACGGGTGGAAAACACCGTTGGCACCAAATTTAATAATCCTTATCAGAAAAACTACTCGAAATGACGAACAAAAATGAGGAGAAAGCGATATTGTAGGGTGGACTCGTGAAGCGGATCCGACATTATCAGATGTCTATGGGAAACTACAGCTGGCACTAAGGTTATTTGCTCAATTCAAACCCCCATCGACAACGAAAACAAAACCATCTATGAAATGCGTCAGCTCCAACATTGGATTTATTTCGATTGTTGTCACTGAGACTTAGAAAAACCTCTCGAAACCCTCATCGGTAAACAAAAATAAAAAACCCATTAGGTGCAAACTATCAGTTCATCTGAACGCATCAGGATGACAATATGAGTGCTGCCGATACTATTGGCACAAGATCCCGGAATGACTCGTCGGCAAACTCATGGAAAGTTCCCGATGAGAGGCCGGCGACAAATAAAATGAAACCTTCCCCGATGGAAAAGTCTTGAAACTTCAAGTAGGCCCAACACCGCCAGAAAAATTTGACGAGATGAACCGAGAAGATTCCGTGAAGAATACAAACAAACCGTCGAAAAGAAAAATAAAACATGGCCGAGAGTGTGTCGGATTCAAACACCGAGTTCAACCGATGTATCGGGAAACTCAAAAATAATTTCTAAAAATTTGAAAAGAACAGGAAGAAAATCGGATGACCAACACGAGTATCCCCATTGTGTCGGCTTGTGACATCCACAAAATTCACAATAATTTAAATTTTTTCTATGTGATAATTAATGTTAAGTCATAGCCTAAAAATGCTAGTTTAACAACTAACTTTAGTTTAAAATAACAGATAGATTACGACACAGGACATTAAGAAAAACTAGAAGTTAATATTCTCGACTAACTGTAACTAAAGACTACAGAATTACTTACTAACTTATAATACACATGTTACTAACTGTAATCAATATATAATGGATTTTCAGTCTTGAAAGTTAATGAGTTAGAAACTTAATGAATTCAGATCAATTGTTTATTTTCCAGCATGTGTAGGATTTTGATAAATGTTTTCTTGTCTTACCGAAGGGCTTGAGGTTAGCCCAATGATTACTTAGCTTTCTCAAGTTAATGCAAATTCGATGTTTGTACAGGTGTTTTTTAGGTAAAAATCTACTTCCAGGTTATGATGTAAAATATTTAAAGCTTGTTAGACTAAAATGAGTAAGTTAGGAAAGGAAAGACCTTAACTTTACTTCTGTCTATAAATTCGAAGTGTAAGAAACTTCCAGTCGTATAACTAAGACTATTCTATCTAGACAACAAATTGGAGTTGATAGTGTATTTATCTTCTTCTTTTTTACAACTATGTTATAAGTTTGATGGGATGTAAAATCAACATGCTCTTAGTTGTTGAAGATACTAAAACCCTATTGCTTTCCATAATATTTATAACTATGGGATTTAATTATACTTAAAATCCAAAACTTCCTAAAACTTAATATTATCATTATTAATTTATTTGCTTTAGAACCTCATTGCCAAACTACACAAGCCAATCTAGGCATATAAAATCTATGCATAACGTATATATTGACTTAGGTATAACCTTTATTATTAATTAAATGGCTTATAAATAAGTCTATCTATACATAACCCAACTTAGGCATATATATACATGATGTAAAATAATTACATCAACCTAACCTATGCAAAGAAATAGTACTATAAACTAACTTAAAACCTCACAATGCATACCAAGAACTATCATCTAACTCAAGCTTCATCATACCAAACACTAACTTAGTTTAAAAACTAAACAAAGGTAAAAGTAATACTTTGATATAATAATCTGTTTATTTCCAAGCCAAAGTAATGATATTACATTGTAGGCGATGCAAGGTTAGAAATTATATTAATGATGCATACATATCCCATACAACCTAGCTATTCCTTATTAACATAGTATATATATGTATGATAGTAAAACCAAGTTAACCCTAACATGCATCCAAAAGAATGTTTAATATAAACAAAAGTGAATGCATACAAACTAAATCCTAGTTACATCACCTATTAAACAAATATTAATAACGTTGATTAAAGTTTTAACAACGGGAAATGTTGTTATTTCAGAATTGACATGGTTAATGAGCGATTTCCAAACTAAATCAACCAGTAAAGAAATTTCATGGATATTAGAATCCACGTGGTGTTTGCTTGTTAACTTAAGAGTTTTGGTGTTAAACTCGATGCCCTTTATTCAAGTTTCCCTAAAAACTTGTTTGGGATCATTGTGGTTTGTTTGGGTAGAGGAGAGTGGCCAACAGGCCTCGACCTGCTCGACTCTTTTACTGCGCAGGTGACGTTTACCTTGGCCTTGAAGTTAACGGTGGAATTCCTGGTTCCTCGCCCTGATTGTAAGCTCAAAAATTAAAACCGTGGTCTCCTTTAATGCGTGTGGAGCGTACCGAGATTGGAGCTCTGGTTGTACATTGTGACCGTGAACTGAAAGCTGAGACTGGTAAGTGTCTTGAACTTCCTCATCACATTTCTTTTTCTTTCTATTTACAGCTAAGTTATTTATAAAACCAAAACTAAGCATTTTACTGTTTGTTGGTAGGTGAAAATACTTGGTGAAATCCAGTCGAAAGCTAAAGGCATTTGTTTGAGCTAAAGGTATGAGCATGGAAAGGCTTCGGGTAAGCCTCAGATTCAAACTCTGAGGAACCTTTTGTTGACAGTGATTACGGTGATACAAATGGTTCTTACGGCTTAATATTGTGATGTTCATTCTATTTGCATTAGATGGTAGTTTGGTTCTTGTTAAGGGAAGAGGCCGTAAGGTCAAGTTTAGTGACAACCCTTAGGGTTTAACGGACTAGCTACGGTTCATGTAAAAGTAAAAATGGTTTTAAGGAAATAATATTGTTTTAAAAGATTTTGAAAGATTCAAATTATCGGAAATTTCAACTCAAAATGGGCCTCCTAAAGAAAATTAATAAATTAATAGTTAAAATAATAAAATAATATTTATTAATTTTGGACGAAGAAAAGAAAAAAACTATTTTTTTGTTCGTATTTTCGACATATCTCCTTGTGCTATTACTGAAAACACGTGATGATGACATCATCATCACGTTTGTTCAAGTATTTCTTGTTTTTTGGGTAGCAGGGACTGTCAAAAGTATGCCAAGTGGGTACTGGTTAGATGTGGAATTTAATTCCACATCCAACGTGCTCTCGGGATTCCACATCCAACGTGCTCTCTCGATCGAAATTTCAGTAAAAACACAGGGAGATATGTTGAAAATACGAACAAAAAAAGTAGTTTTTTTTATGATACCTATCCCCACATTTATATTAAAAAATTGTTTAAGAGGTGCTCCCTTTTTGAATTTTAAAGCATTTTGATTGGCTAATACATGATGATATGGAATTTGTATTATTTTTGGAAGGCCCATTTTAAATTGAAATTTCCTCTAATGGTTCATACTTGTGAAGACTTAGTTGGAAGGCCTACTGGGATTGTTGTTTATCGTTTTGCAAACTTTAAATTAATTTATGTTAATCTTTCGGCCATTAAACCTCTTTCTTGGTTTCAAAATTTGGTTTAAAAGATAGTCTAGGGAACGATTCTGGATATAATAAAAATATTTTGCTTCTAAAAAGGCAGGGTTTTATGACGAGGAAATAAACACATAAAAGCATTTGTTTGTTCTTTGTGTTTTTGGTTGCCAGGTGCCTTAAGCTGGAAGATGAATAGTTTTTCGTCTATTTAAAAGGATTAGTTGTAATTATGAAATCGCTGCTAAAATGGTTTAAACCATTAGCAAAAATAGTTAATAAGTTTTTAAACTGCAAACTGTATTGTGATGAGGTTAACCTAGGGTTTGATTTTAATAAAAACAATTTTAATAATCAAGCTATATGGTTAACTTCTTATTCCATTTTTTTTTTTATAAATTGTATAAACCGTAATTAGATTTGGAGAAGCTGGAGTCTATAATATTCCATAAGTAGATTATGTAATTGATTAAGAAAATTCACATTTTTAGATGCACAGTTTGCAATTATTAAAATAGGATTTTTTTTGTTAATAAGCTCATTATAGCTAGGTTTTCTAAGTACTTTGAAATATGTATTGTATTATGATTTAGAGAAATATTCTAATAATAGTATTATTATTATTATTCCAATTTTTTTCAGTTTAGTTTCTTAAATACTTAATGGTAATATAATATAATAGTTATTATATTTCTTAATCATTTTCAGTCAAAAGAATTATCATCAAGAATTTACTGTGTTAGGTGTTTTTACAAGAATCGGTTGGATGTTTAAATAGAACAATTTAGTATGTTTATCTATACAATATTTAGTATATATTGTCTAGAGTAACCTTATTTCTATTTTAGGTTTTAAAGTAATAAAATAAAGAATTAGTTTTCTTTACTAGGTGTAATAGCTAGGTTGTGTTACAGTAATATTTATTTTACTATCTTATACACTGTTTACTATCTGTATAACCATAGTTTTACTATAAAAGACTCTTCTTAGTATTCTAGAGGTTTTTTCATAAAAATTTAAGTCCTAGAAAATGAATCATTAAGATAAATGGCTGAAACAGTAAAAGTTTTCCATATTTAAGCAACTTCAAATCATCTTAATTCATATATAATCATTCCTATTTACCTCTATATACCTCTGTACTAGATTAATTCATCTTATGATGAGTGGAAAAATACAGAAAGGGATTTTATTCATTAATCCATCTTAACTAATTATGGGTTCAATTATTCAGTTAAGCAAATACAAGTAATTTCCTGAATATAATGCAGACTTTAAACTATTTATTTGTAGATGCAAGTATCTACGAAATAATAGTAGAACTAATCTTAACTACTTCCATTCCAGTACTTTTACTTGCATAAAGATAAATAAAATAACACATAAATAAAATCACACTTTGGAACCTGATAACTTGTAGAGGAAACAAACAACCCAAGGAGCTCGTTCCACCAAACCTTTCCTAAAGATAGTGCACTGCTGGTCTTAGCACCCTCGATCCTGTCCACTAATCACTCAGTCCACTTCTGCCTTTCCCCTCATCGAATCTCTTGTGCACCTTTTTCTAATTCAGAAATTTCACAGGTCAAGATTGAACAGCCTCCTACTGAATTCGATGGGTAAATATAAGCATGCCTAGGTCTTTTGGTCATTTTTTCACTTATTTAGCCACCTTCTCTTGTTCCACTTTCTTGGGGAACATGACCACAATATTAGGAAAGTTGCTTCCTGAAATAGCTAGAAGTGGTTGAGGATGTTGCCATGTGTCAGTTTGCTCGCACCCCAGTCTATTCCCCCTAGTGGGCCAGTGGACACTCATTCAAAAACTTACTTAGTCTATTTGTCTCATCTTTTATTTATTAATTAATAAAATATTCAACATAATTAATTACAGTCATCCTTGACCCCACATGGTCAATAGTCACAAAATTTACAATAAAAATAAAATATAATGTCTTCTTTAAACAAAAAATGTTATTGTAATTTGGGGTACGTGACATACACCCCCCCTTAAGTCCAACATTGTCCTCGATGTTGCTTTATTCATAATCCTCATAGCTTCCCTGGAATAGAATTGGATATGCTTCCTGCATATGACTCTCCAATTCCTAGGTTGCTTGTTCTGGACTAAGCTGCTTCCATTGCACCTTCACCTATCCAATGGTGTGATTCCAAAGTAGGATTTACCTCTTGTTGAGGATATAGTCCGGTTCCACTAGAAAATATCCTTCGGGATCCACCTGTACATCATTCCAATTTATCACATGAGTAGCATCGTGTATACACACACACACACACACACTCACACATATATATATTTAAAACAGAAATATGAAAAACATTTGAACTTTAAGATTTTGTGGTAAGGCCAATTGGTATGCCTCCGGTCCAACTCTAGACAATATTTCAAAAGGCCCACAATACCTGGGTGCTAGCTTAGCACAACTCCCTAATTTTAAGGAGCTCTTTTTAGGTTTTACCTTAATGAAAACATGTTCTCCCACCTAGAACTCTTTCTGAGTTCGTTTAATATCTTCTTGACTCTTCTGTCTATCTTGTGCAACCTTTAAATTACCTTGTACCTTCTACTTCCACCATGGAAGTCTGATATTCAGCATGTCTGTTTTCTAGTGCTGCTTTGATTTTGGGAATCCCTCTTGCTAAATCACCAAGTGTTATTTCTTTCTGCACAGTATGAATGTTGTTGACGGTCTTCTTTCTGTTGGGATAGACTGATGCATAGTGAGGTCCCTAGCATTCCCAACATTTTACCGGTTCCTTACGTTCATTATTTTTAACATAGTTACTGTGATTATTTGTAAATTCTTTATTTCTTGTGCCAATAGGGTTTTGCTGTGAGTTAATTTTAAAAATTTTTTTTTGAAATTTTTTGTTAAGAAGATTGCGTGAGTTATTATGTTCAAAATTCTGATCAGGTGTGGAATTTTTCTTTCTTGGTTCAAAATTATTAGACCTTTTTGTTTTCCTATTTAGCGTGTTCTCCCTTTTTCAGTTATGCTCATAGCGAAAATTTGCTTTTCGCATGGCCTCTTCAAGGGTTTTGGGATTATTTAATTCTCTCCTTAATATGAAAAGGTAAATAGCTCAGAAACCGTTGCACCTTGGTTTTTTTCATTAACAATATAAGGCACATATCATAGTAAAATTAAAAATTTACTATTTAACTCTTTCATATTCATAGTTCCCAACTTTAGGTCATAAAATTCTTTAGCTCGTTCCTCATAATATTGCTTCGACGAAAATTTCTTTTTAAAATACTTTTTAAAAGTGCTCCAGTTTATATTCTTCTCTTTTATGCCCTTAACTTGTTTTATGTCGTGCCACCAAATGTCAGCTTTTTCAGTTAATTTATATATTTCCATCCTCGCTTTTAACTAATTTGAATAATTATATATTTGAAAGTACTTTTTCATTCCGGACAGCCATGCTTTGAATTCCTCTCCTTTTTCTATTTTGCCATTAAAAGTTGGTGGTTTAATCTTTTAAAACTCCCCAGAAATCTCTTGATAGGACTTGTACTTCTTCTTTCTAGAGTGATAATTACTCTCGCTACTATCACTAGAATATTGGTGTTTATTTCTGTGCGAGTTACTATTTATTTCAGAAGAAGAACTGCTTTCAATTTTAGAATATTTTAACCTTTTACTCTTATGTTGATAGGACGTATTGTCAGATTCTATCTTTTTATCCTTTTCTTCGTTATGAAACTTTTCCAACAGTATTTGATTCAGCTCCTCCCAAGCTCTTAGGATTCTCTCATTTTCTTTCTTAACAATTTCCATTTCATTTTTTAAATCCTTAATTGTTTGCAGTAATTTAGATGAGTTGTTAGTTATATCTTCTCTAACAGGTTCTTTTCTAGAATTACTTTGTTCATTTAATGGGGACCTCTCTTCAGCATACTCTTCGAGCCGTTCCACACCTGCTATTAACCCAAAAAATCTCTCACTCAGTTCTACATGGCCTACACCACCCAAGGACACCCATGCATGACCCTCATTTCACCCCATTGGACCCCCACACCCTCAAAAAGGCTGAAGAATGAGCAAAAGGGCTTAAAAACCCCCAAAAAGAGCCTAAATAGTTCTCCTAGGGGCTAAAGCATCCAAAAAGGGGCTAAAACCCCTCAAAGGAGCTACAAATCACAAAAGGATCTAAAGATATGGCAGAAGGGGCTAAAGCCCCAACCAGGGGCTTAAAACCCTAAAAAACCCCAAAAAAGCTATAAATAGATGGGTGGGGGTCACTCTCAAAACACTTCTTCCTTGCATATTGTTATGTTGCCCATGGATGCCTTGAGATACTTTGTCTCTCAAGCCACCCACACTCCCTCTCCTCCATCTCCCATTGAGCCATAGCTCCCCCATCCAAGAGAGGTGCTTCTTCAAGCCAGGGCATGGTGGCCCAATTCCATCAAAGAAAAGGTATACCAATGTTGTTTCTTGCATTTGATTTAGTATTTTGTAGTTTTTCCTGACCCATTTTTGTTTGCAGGTTAGTTTCTAACATGTTTTTGCAGTTATTTTGTTTCTAATAGTTGTTTGCAGGTTGTTGGAGCTAACCCTAACAGTGTTTGCAGAGGGCTTTCCAGCCATTCCATTTTTTGTCTTCCTTTTTGTTCTTTATTTCGGCTCTGTCCATTCATTTTCTGCATTTTCCATCCAGGAGCCTATCCTTCCGTCCTATAGACAAAAGGTAGCCATTCATGCCCTGTAGCAAGGGCAAAATCCCTGCTACAGAACTGGCGACCATACCAGGTCGATCCCACAGGATCCCTGGGTTAGTTTTCAAAGTTTTAGTTTCTTGTTCAGTTTTTTTCCCTAGATTAATTTTTCTGTTAAATGTAGCTTAGATTTCTATTTATTTACATTTTCAGTTATTGTTGAGCCTTCTCAAGGCCAATCCAATCCTATTTGGCCACATTACCAGTTACTGTTGGCCATTCTGCGATTTGCAAATCACTCAACTATGGGAAAATGGTTGAACTGAATTTCTAAAAATTCACCTGTGTTTTTACTTGTTTTTTGCCCAAACAGTTGAGCCATTTGCAAATTTTCCCACTTCTAGGGGCAAAAGGGCCCGTTTCCAAAGTGTGTTCTCAACCGTTTGAGGTAATTCCTCATGGTTTGATCAGAATCCACTTCGCAAAAACATGACCTTTACAGGTACGCGACCCATTTTTGGGCTTCACTGTTTTCTTTTATTAGGACTATCAGTGCAGCTTAGCCACCTCTATCCATTTGAACCATTTCATTTATGTTTCTATTTCATTTTATTGCAATTTCATTTACATAACAAAGTGTAAATTAAATACTCAATGGGTTAATGAATATAGTTTGACTAAAATTCACTTAAAATCAACAATCTTGCTTAACCCTTCCTCCTCTACCCAGTCATCACCCTTCGGGGTATTCTGGGATAAGACGAAGGGCATAGCTCGTATAGTAATAGGCACTTCACTCAATATTGTTCGAAACCACTAAAAATAGGTGACTTGGAAGGTAGAGGGGGTAGAGAAGGAGGGCTTCTCACGGCGCTCAGCATCCTCCCTATCGACCAACCTTGCATCCAGGAGGTGACCTATGGATCTACGGATGGGATTAGTCCCATTGTGTTGAGAGCCCAGCACCTTCACCTAGTTGAAGAAGAATATAGGTGTAAGGTAGTCACCTAGTCAGGCTATCACAATTCAAGATAAACAATGGTATATGTCACAAATTTTTTGCTTATTTATTGCTTCCATCCACAATGATATAAACTCTGTAGAATATTCATAAACCATTTGTAGCCACCAGATAACAGAAAAACAAAAATACATACACACCATACCATGTAAATCAACCCAACTCAGTTCATGATGCTGAGAGAGCTACTTAAATTTATAAATTTACACTAAGTTAAAAATATGTAGTCTTTGAGGACGTAAGTCCCTGCTTTCCTTAACCATGGGAAGTACTTGGGATTAGCCCAGAAACTCATTGTGAGGAGTACCATGGGAACCCCAAAGTAGCTGGCCGCTGAGAGGAATTGCAAAGATAAAATAGGCAACGACCCCCACCGATTGAGTAGAACGCCCGTGAGGAAAAATCCAAGCGTTGTCTTCCGGTAATCTTGGTGGTTGAGTGACCACCTATAGCCAATAGGAAGCCATTGAAACCGAGGTCCAATAATCATTACCACCAATTTGACATTCAAGTTTAACACAATTGATCCCTCACGCTCTTCCTCACGCCTGAGAGGCGAACCACCTCAGTTCGGGTTATTAAATCGACATTGTCGAGACCATTCTCGACAACCTCCCACACCATCAAAAGGCCACACAGCCTCTGATTCATATTTAGACCCATATCAGTCTAAACTAGACCTTCACACTGCACGTCAAAGCCCCATGGCTGGTGCAAACCCGGATCCATTTTTCGGCATACCAATTGCTAGTGTACCCATGTCCACAGCACAAACTATCACCAACAACGCTACAGGTGGCCCCAACATAGTTATGCAAACTGTGATAAGTCAGCTACCACCACCCATATTAACCAATCAAGCCATCCCATCTACAACACACGGGGGCAGTGGCCCTTCCATCCACATTGTCCCCCCCACCACACTTGGGGGCAGTGGCCCTTCCACCTACACTGTCCCTCCCACCACACTTGGGGGCATTAGCCCATCCCTAATGGTGCCACAAGCACCCCCAGCAATGCAGGCACATTATGCATCTGCAAACCCCACCACCATGGCTACCCCATCTCACATCAACTTAGGGTCAAACCTCCCTTTCATGGCACGTCTCAACTTGCCTGACTTGTCCTGGTTAACAAATGACCCTATTCGCCAGAAGCTTTTTGGCTTTCCATGCCAACCAAACTTCCCTCAGACATTCCCAAGTTTGAAGGGAAGGCAGGGGAGTTCCCCCAAAACCACATCATGACATTTCATCTATGGTGCTCATCAAACAGCATCGTAGATGATTCAATCAGGCTAAGGCTATTCCAACGCACCGTCATAGGTGCTGCAGCCAATGGTACATTGAGCTACCACAAGCCAAGTACCCAGATTTCAACTCCCTGACTTTCATGTTCCTGCAATATTTCCAACTCCCTTTCAGATATGACGAAGGGGTCGAGATCTTGTTGTCTTGCTGCCAAAATAATGTGACCCACATAACTGACCACATCCATGAATGGCGATGACGCCATAGTTTGTGTAAGATCCAACTTGATGACAGGATCTTCCTGGATTGGTTCCTCAAAACCTTGCTCCCACCTATAGCAAAGGACATCACATCCGAACGTCCCCAATCCAAAGAGGAGGCCATCCTAAAAGCCCAGCAGTTCGATTTGATCTATGCACAGTCTGGATACATTTACACTGTCATTCCAGAGTCCCCCCCCCGCGTAGGCACCTCCTACCAGAATGCACCGGGGGCATCCCATGCTATAGATGGAATCATAGGCTCGGTCTCTCACCAACCACAGTACTATCCAACACCACATGCAGTACCACCACAACCAAGCAACACTGCTAATGTTTCTTACCAAAACCAAACTCTGAACTATGAAATAATTTTGTCCCAGTCCGGAGCCACAACTTCTTATGCACAACTTGCGCCACCGCAGCAGGTTCAGGCAATGGCTTGGCCAACACAGCAATACGTGGGGAAAATACCCACATTTGTGGCACTACCACCCACCCAAATCTATTATGCACCACCAGTGCAAGCGGTTCAAGGCCCCGCCCCTGGTCCACCCGCTCCATTGGGACAGGTGTTTGCACAACAAAACTTTCCTAACCAGCCAACCCCCAATAATCAACAAGGGCAAGCTAGGAATAACCGACCCTAGAACTAAGAAAAAAATCAACCACAGGGAGGCGGTCAACAACCAAACCCTCTCAATAATGCCATGAAAAACCGGCCAGCCCAAAATCCTCCACGACCAAATGCACCGAGACGCAACGCCCCATTGCGTACAAACCAACCATGCACACTCTATGAGGTCTATGGGCACTACACAATTGAGTGTCCCTTCATGGGTCGTGCTAAGCAAGCCATTAGGAACGAGGTTCAACATGCCACCAACACAACTGACCAAGCC
This sequence comes from Pseudotsuga menziesii, assembly GCA_001517045.1. Lineage (NCBI taxonomy): Eukaryota > Viridiplantae > Streptophyta > Pinopsida > Pinales > Pinaceae > Pseudotsuga > Pseudotsuga menziesii. The sequence goes on from LPNX010281580.1 coordinate 98,466, forward strand.
CAACCCAACCTGACACCACAAGGACCTCTTCCTATGGTGCTCCAAAACCCATTACCAGTCCAAGGATTGGTGGCAACCATACCCCATCCCCAACCCAATCCCAATGCTCCGGGGGCACCTCTCATGGAAGAAATAGGTGTCCACCACCTGCTAACTATGACAACTGAAGAGGTCAATCTACAAACTAGACAGAATCAGTACAGAACCAACACCGAACCCGCTGACACATCAACGACATCTACGTCTAAAACAGTCAATGCACCTCTTCAGTTACCCCCTTTCTTGTGCCCCCCCATACGCCAGATTGCCAATAACGCCATGGCTAGAGCTGCTGTCAACTATAGCATCGTGGATGATTTGGCCCAAACACCTACCGCCATGTCTGCTCTTGAGGTACTCAAAATGTGCCCAACGTAGCAGAAATCCCTATTAGCTTCCCTTGGGGCTGAAGACCCCTCTGAATCCAAGTTGATCACATTTGACACAGAGAATGGAGAACCGCGAATGCCATCAACCATTTCCTTTCAAATCCCAATGTCTATTTGAAATTTGGTTGTGCACCGGTGCATAGTGGATGAGGGGGCATCTACGTGTGTTATGTCTACCCTAGTTTGGCAGAAACTTGGATCCCCAATTTTGAAACCACCCTCCACAACTCTGCGAGCTTATGATGGCCATCCCACTAAAGTCCAAGGAATCCTCCCCCACGTCCCCATCACATTAGCCAGGAAGACAGTTTTGATTGACATAGAGGTTGTCAACGGTCAATTGGACTATAACCTTCTCCTTAGAAGAAGTTATATGTATGCCATGAGAGATATCACATTAATTGTCTTCCGTCTCATTATGTTCCCCCATGAAGGGAAAATCGCGACGGTTGACCAGCTTACTTATCACAATCCACAAGGGCTAACGACACCCGCCAATGTTATCCCTACGATCAACACCATTGATCCACAAGGGATGACCACACATGCAAATGTTATCCTTGTGGTCAATACCATGGTTGACAACACACCAACCTCCCCATTCTTGAATGTGGGCCCTGGGTTGTTTGCCGATACCACCAAGACGGCTCCTTTCCCCTTAGTGTCACCACCACTGACACCAAACGAGACTGTGGACTTGTGCATGCTCTCATCCAACACCACTGCACCCAAACAACAATCGCAGCTGCAGCCCCAACCGCAACCACAACACCGTTCGTAGCCACAACATCAACAATAGCCACAACATTACACACAGCCACAACCACAACCTCACCCCCACACAAAACCATTAGGGAGTTATCTGGGCTCCTCTCTAGTCCATACAATTCCCTTCCTATTTCCGTCGCCTGGTGTCATGAGCAAGCCAGTAATGGCCACCCTAAACCTACCCAAATTTATATTGGGAATTTTCGTGTGGTATCTTGATCCACCAGCTCAAGCATCAATGCCCTAGGTAGTCTTAACCCCCGTGCAACCCATAGCAGTCGAGTCTCATCCTCCACCCATCCTGCAAAAACCAACCACCGCACACACACCGCCCCACCCAAAAAGGGCTAGGGGCAAGAATACAAAAGCTACTGCAGAACCTTGGTAGATCCCGACTTGCACCACCTGCGAGAAACAGGGCCATCCAAATCAGAACTACCCTGAGATCCCAATGATCCGCGCGCATTTGGATGCCATGGATACAAATGAAAACCTCCACGTGGTTGAGCTTCCAAGTGCACCAACAGTGAGAAACAAGTCATTGAGAACAAACCATGCTTGCACCCTTTGCGGACTATATGGACACTATTCTCACCACTGTCAAGACTTGCCCAAGTTCCGAATGGCTTTAGCCGACCTTCGTCAACATTCCCTTGAACCTGAGATTGCCCTGATCGAAGAAGTTCACCCCCCACCTCCTTCTTCAGACACCATGTCCATTTACATGATGTCTAGTTCTATAGACCCTCTTGTCTCCACCATCACCAACGGTCCATCAGACCTGTCTCTTCTGTTGTTTCCGGAACCGCAGCTCCATCCGCATCCACAACCTCAGTCGCAACCTCAACCTCAGTTACCATGGAAACAGTGGGGTTCATTCCCGATCAACATGATCCTTTTCCTTTTTCTTTTCCTACCATCCAAGATCATGAGTAAGTCTATCTTGGAAATCCGCAATCTATAGGATTTCACACTGGGAGATCCTATGTGGTACCTTGAACCAACTACGATACCTCTGAGGCCCTAAGATGTGTTGACTCATGTCCAGCCAATTGAGATGATGTTGCACCTACCTCCAGGTCCATAACAGCCTCCTCCCGTCTTCAGGCCTACCCCTCTTCCTCCAATAGAGACTGGGGCCAAGGAAACCAAAGCCACAACCAATACCATTTTCATGATATCTAGCACCAATTTCCCTTTTGCCTCATCGGCTGTGGAAGATCCACCTGATCTATTTCGACACCACTTACGCGATGATAGAGATATATGTAAGACTGCCTTCGGTTTTACCCCATTCCTTTAAACCATAGTGTGGAATCGGTTCTTCCCATAAAAGACCAGATTCTGTCACCATTCCTTGCCAACGACCTTTGTCTCGGCAAGGGGGCATACCTCTTCATTGACTCAGATGGTCACCTCTTGAAGAAGCTGTGTAACGAAATCTACCTCAAGAGAGTCTATGCCTAATACCACCACTATGAGTCCCTTATAGTGTAGTATTTTTTTTCTTTTCTTGTTTTTCAATGTTTTTTCCACAAGTCAAGGGAAACACCATTAGCTGCTAATCCAAAGTCACTGGGAACCTATTCGAGACACCTCTCACACCTCTGGGCTCAAATATCCTTATGAGACCATTGTCTCATTTTTAACAAACAAATTTCGGGACCGCTTCCCGAAAGTTACCTCGATTTACGAGCCACACCATGGTGATACAAGTGTCTGTGGACCTGTACTTGCATCACACTTTCCTACTGCTACTCATGCGTGTTCTCGGGGCAGTGCCCATTAAGGAACATCATTTTTATTTTAGCATATAACCGTCTACTTCGTCCACCGCACTTTATGCGGATCTCTGAACCATTGTCCAGAAGACGAATTATTTCTCTTGCATGTATTTTGCGTATAACTGCCTCCTAACTTGCATGCACATCACATGTAGTCAAGTCCATCCACCGCAAATCACACATATCTCTCCTGACCTCTATCCGAGAGCCACCTTAGTTTGCGTGGCTCTGTCGCACCGACTCGCATGCCTCTGCCACAATCTATCCCGTGCATGTATTGGTATGTTTAATAGCCACTTGATCCATCCATACTCTACAGATGACATTTTGGACCACTTTCCACCATCCCGACATGGGGCACCAACTGTGCCACCGTAATCGATTGACCATACTAGAGTTTCCTTTAAGCTCTTTTCTGACTCCTAAAAGAATGAAAAGATTGTCGAGCACAGGTGCTTCCTTTCCCGCTCGTTAAAGGATAGGAAAGGGCGTCTACATCATCTTTTTTACCTCCTTTTGCCAACCATGTAGACCATCAAATGAAAAGGACCACCTTGGCATATTCAAGACAAGACCGTTCCCCTCTGCATACTTTTATGCTTTCTTGGGCAGAGGGGCTGAACTTTACGAAAAAGCTCACCACGGGTTGTCGTTAACCTCTTTTCCATCCTTCTCAGCAAGAAAATATTGTCGAGCAAACTTGGTTTCATTCATGCTCATAAAAGTATCTGAATGACTGTCCAGTCAGTATACGTTTAACCTTTTCCAACCTGATTGGACTACCAACGGTAAAGAAGTCTCTCATCCCCTACAGGATGAGCAAGCTCTCCTATGTATACTTTTATCCTTTTTCAGGCACATGAGACTACCAACAAAAAAGATCCCCCACTGGAGTCTTCTTCGTGCTTTCAGACTCTCTAAAATTGAAATCACCATCGAGCATTTACTTTCTCGGGCTCGCCAAAAATCCACGAGATTGTACCATAATGGTGTCTCTAGACACCACCCCATAGAAAACAGTTTGGTAGCATTCCCACTTTGGGTCGCCTTTGTTTAGAGTACTCTGCAATGTGTCTTCCTTGGATCCCAACAATATCAAAAGTGTCTGCCTTCTCCAAGTATTTACCATCTGCAGTGACATTCCTGGTATTATAGCCGTGATCCCATTCCCATGAGTCAGTTTCATGTGCTTCTTGGTCCGCCCTACCATCATACTCTAAACAAAGGAAGTTTGAGTCTACTACACTCCCCCTGCCCCTGTTCAAATATTTCCCTTCCCCCCCCATTCAGTGGGTCAGTCTACAGATTGTCTTGCATCTTTCGGTTATCTCCCTCACGCTTCTGGTCAAGGAAACATCATTGCCTTGACCAAGGGCAGGTCTCCCTATGTCGACGACAACACAGATATTCAAGAGGATAGACCGAGAGGTCCCTGTATCTTTGTTTCATTAACCTCATTGATGAGTTCCTTGGACCACTTGAGAGGAGTCCTTAGTGCCTCTTGGGATGGTTGTTTCTCACGTGCTTGACTCCAACTACATCATCACACCGTTGAGATTCCTACAGGGTATAGGTCCGTGCAGTATTTGGTCAAAGACCTCGGATGTCACCTGAATCTAGAAAATTGATGAGTCTATTCGAGGGACCTAAACAGGTTTATGTCCCTTGTGATTTCCAGGTTGTGTTGGAGACAGTGTTCATAAGCCCCAGTAGCGCTTCTATATAGATTTATGATTGATGCAGCATAATTGTACCATAGAGACTCTGACTCTCCGTTAGTGAGTCCATAAAGCTATGTACCATTCCAGATCCAACAAGATATCAGTCATGAAGATGAAGATATAGCATTCCATGAGAATGCCATGGGTCCAATGTAGCAGTTCTTCAGATCAATATTGTATTCAACCTCTAATTGAGGAAACCATTATTGTATCATCAGTTGTACATGATCGACTCTTGTATTATAGAGCATAGATCACATTATTCTTTTGACATTGTTACAAGCATGGGGATGCCCGCCTCGTCCATATACATGTCACACATTATTTGTATCTCACTCATTGATGGGAACCATATTAATACAAAAATCAAAAGCCACCATGCCCCAGCCCAGGAAGCACCACCTCTTCGTAGAAAATCCTATGATGTCCGTCGGCCATACGATGAGCTCCTGACCTCACACATTAGGGGGCAATCTGTTAACCTGAAAAATCCCTCACTTAGCTCTACATGGCCTACTCCACCCAAGGACACCCATGCACAACCCTCATTTCACCCCATTGGATCCCCACACCCTAAAAAAGGCTTAAGAATAAGCAAAAAGGGCTTAAAAACCCCAAAAAAGAGCCTAAATAGTTCTCCTAGGGGCTAAAACCCCTCAAAGGATCTAAAAACCCCAAAAGAAGCTAAAGATAGGGCAAAATGGGCTAAAAGCACAAAAAAGGGGCTAAAGCCCCAACCAGGGGCTTAAAACCCTAAAAAACCCCCAAAAAGCTATAAATAGAGGGGTGGGGGTCACTCTCAAAACACTTCTTCCTTGCATACTATTATGCTTCCCGTGGATGTCTTGAGACCCTTTGTCTCTCAAGCCACCCACACTCCCTCTCCTCCATCTCCCATTGAGCCATAACTCCCCCATCCAAGAGAGGTGCTTCTTCAAGCCAAGGTATGGTGGCCCAATTCCATCAAAGAGAAGGTATACCAATGTTGTTTATTGCATTTGCTTTAGTATTTTGTAGTTTTTCCTAACCCATTTTTGTTTGCAAGTTTGTTTGTAACATGTTTTTGCGGGTATTTTGTTTCTAATAGTTGTTTGCAGGTTGCTGGAGCTAACCCTAATAGTGTTTGCAGAGGGGTTTCCAGCCATTCCATTTCTTGTCTTCCTTTCTATTCTTTATTTCGGCTCTGTCCATTCATTTTCTCCATTTTCCATCCAGGAACCTATCCTTCCATCCTATAGACGGAAGGTAGCCATTCCTGCCCTGTAGCAAGGGAGAAATCCCTGCTACACCTGCAATTATAGTTCAGAAATATTCTATACATCAACATTTAAAATCATAAATCAATATTCATACTTTACATTTATTTTTTTGTTTACGTGCGCTGAGCCACTTCAGGCCTAGTGTATGAACCTGGCTCTGATACCATATGTGACATCCCCAAAATTCACAAAAATTTAAAATTTTTCTGTGTGACAATTAATGTTGAGTCATAGCCTAAAAATGCTAGTTTAACAACTAACTTTAGTTTAAAATAACAGATAGATTACAAGATAGGACATTAAGAGAAACTAGGAGTTAATATTCTCTACTAACTGTAACTAAAGACTACAGAATTACTTACTAACTTATAATACACATGTTACTAGCTGTAATCAATATATAATGGATTTTTAGTCTTGGAAGTTAATGAGTTAGAAACTTAATGAATTCAGATCAATTGTTTATTTTTGAGTATGTCTAGGATTTTGATAAATGTTTTCTTGTCTTACTGGAGGGCTTGATGTTAGCCCGAGGCTTACTTAGCTTTCTCAAGCTAATGCAGATTCAATGTTTATACAGGTCTTTTACAGTTAAAAATATACTTCCATGTTATGATGTAAAATATTTAAAGCTTGGAAGACTAAAATGCGTAAGTTGGGAAAGGAAAGACCTTAACTTTACTTATGTCTATAAATTCGAAGTGTAAGAAACTTCCAGTCCTATAACTAAGACTATTCTATCTAGACAACAAATTGGAGTTGATAGTGTACTTATCTTTTTTTCTTTTACAACTATGTTATAAGTTTGATGGGATGTAAAATCAACATGCTCTTAGTTGTTGAAGATACTGGAAATTCTATTTCTTTCCATAATATTTATAACTATGGTATTTAATTATACTTAAAATCCAAAACTTCCTAAAAATTAACATTATCATTATTAATTTATTTGCTTTAGAACCTCATTTCCAAACTACACGAGCTAATCTAGGCATATAAAATTTATGCATAAAGTATATATTGACTTAGGTATAACCTTTATTATCAATTAAATGGCTTATAAATAATTCTATCTATACATAAACCAACATAGGCATATATATAAATGATATAAAATAATTACATCAACCTAAGCTATGCAAAGAAACAATACTATAAACTAACTTAAAACCTCACAATGCATACAAAGAACTATCATCTCACTCAAGCTTCATCATACCAAACAATCACTTAGTTTAAAAACTAAACAAAGGTAGTAGTAATACTTTGTATATAATAATCTGTTTATTTCCAAGCCAAAGTAATGATATTACATTGTAGGCGATGCAAGGTTAGAAATTATATAAATGATGCATACATATCCTATATAACCTAGCTACTCCTTATTAACATAATATATATATATATATATATATATATATATATATATATAT
>LPNX010281580.1:105966-132660 GCA_001517045.1 Pseudotsuga menziesii
AACATGCATCCAAAATAATGTTTAATATAAACAAAAGTGAATGCATATAAACTAAATCCTAGTTACATTACCTATTAAACAAATATTAAAAACGTTGATTAAATTTTTAACAACGGGAAATGTTGTTATTTCAGAATTGACAGGGTTAATGAGCGATTTCCAAATGAAATCAACCAAAGAAGAAATTTCATGGATAGTGGAATCCACGTGGTGTTTTCTTGATAACTTAAGGGTTTTGGTATTAAAATCAATGCCCTTTATTCAAGTTTCCCTAAAAACTTGTTCGGCCTCATTGTGGTTTGTTTGGGTGGAGGAGAGTGGCCGACAAGCCTCGGCCTGCTCGGCTCTTTTACTACGCAGGTGAATTTTACCTTGGCCGTGAAGTTAACGGTGGAAGTCTTGGTTCCTCACCCTGATTGTAAGCTCAACAATTAAAACCGTGGTCTCATTTGATGCTCATGGCGCTTAACAATATTGGAGCTATGGTTGTACATTGTGACCGTGAACTCAAAGCTGAGACTGGTAAGTGTCTTGAACTTCCTCCACACATTTTTCTTTCTTTCTATTTATAACTAAGTTATTTATAAAACCAAAACTAAGCATTTTAGTGGTTGTTGGTAGGTGAAAATACTTAGCAAAATCCAGTCGAAAGCTAAGGGAATTTCTTTGAGCTAGAAGGTATGAGCATGGAAAGACTTCGGGTAAGCCTCAGATTCAAACCCTGAGGAACCCTTTGTTGACAGTGGTTACGGTGATACAAATGGTGCTTACAACTTAATACTGTGATGTTCATTCTACTTGCATTAGATGGTAGTTTGGTTCTGGTTAAGGGAGGAGTCCGTAAGGTCGAGTTCAGTGACAACCCTTAGGGTTTCAGCTCATGTCAAAGTAAAAATGGTTTTAAGGAAATAATATTTTTTTTAAATATTTTGAAACATTTTTCATAATTGTGAAGACTTAGTTGGAAGGTCTCCTAGGATTTTTGTTTATCGTTTTTGAAACTTCAAATTAATTTATGTAAAGCTTTTGGCCATTAAACGTCTTTCTTGGCTTCAAAATTTGTTAAGGTAGAATTTAAAGATAGACCAGGGAACGATTCTGGATATAATAAAAATATTTTGTTTATAAATATTTTTCTTCTAAAAAGGTAAGGTTTTACGGCCAAGAAATAAACACATAAAATAACTTGTTTGTTCTTTGTGTTTTTGGTTGCGAGGTGCCTTAATCCTGAAGATGAATTGTTTTTTGGCTATTTAAAAAGATTAGTTGTAATTATGAAATGGCTGCTAAAATGGTTTAAACCATTAGCAAAAATATTTAATAAGTTTTTAAACTGCAAACTCTGTTGTGGTGAGGTTAACCTAGGGTTTGATTTTAATAAAAACAATATTAATAATCAAGCTATATGGTTAACTTCTGATTCCTTTGTTGTTGTTGTTTTTTATAAATTGTATAAACCGTAATTAGATTTTATATTTTCTTTAAATACATGGAGAAACTAGAGTCTATAATATTCCATAAGTAGATTCTGTAAATGATTAAGAAAATTCACATTTTTAGAGTAGGTTTTTAGATGCACAGTTTGCAACTATTAAAATAGAATTTTTTTTTTTGTTAATAAGCTCATTATAGCTAGGTTTTCTAAGTACTTTGAAATCTGTACTGTATTATGATTTAGAGTAATATTCTATTATTATTATTATTATTATTATTATTATTCCAAATATTTTCCATTTAGTTTCTTAAATACTTAATTGTAATATAATATAATAACCACATTTTTACTATAAAAGACTCTTCTTAGTATTCCAAAGGCTTTTGCATAAAAATTGAAGTCCTAGAAAAGGAATCATTAAGATAAATGACTGAAATAACAATAAAAGTTTTCCATATTTAAGCAACTTCAAATCATCTTAATTCATATATAATCATTCCTATTTACCTCTAAACACCTTCTATACTAGAGTACTTCATCTCACGATGAGTGCAAAAATAGAGACAGGGATTTTATTCATTAATCCATCTTAACTAATTCTTGGTTCAATTATTAAGTTAAACAAATACAAGTAATTTCCTCAATATAATGCAGACTTTAAAGTATCTATTTGCAGCTGCAAGTATCTATGAAATAATAGTAGAATTAATATTCACTACTTCCATTCTACTACTTTTACTTGCATAAATATTAATAAAATAACACCTAAATAAAATAACAATTTGGAACCTGATAACTTTTAGATGAGACAAACGACCCAAAGAGCTCGTTCCACCCAACCTTTCCTAAAAATAGTGCATTGCTGGTATTAGGACCCTTGATCCTTTCCAGTGATCCACAAGGTTGAAAGCACTGGGTAAGAAATGGGGTTAAACACCCCTGCAACTCCACAGAAGTACTTAACAGCAGTATTTTTGTCCTTAGCAGAAAAGAAATCAGCCAACAAGCTGCACTAGTTATGAAACAGTCTTAATCAATTAGTCCACTTCTGCCTTTCCCCTCATCGAATCTCTTGTGCACCTTTCTCTAATTCAGAAATTTCACAAGGTCAAGATTGAACAGCCTCCTGCTGAATTCGATGGGTAAATATAAGCATGCTTAGGTCTTTTGGCCAGTTTTCACTTAATGAGCCACCTGCTCTTGTTCCACTTTCTTGGAGAGCATGACCACAAAATTAGGGAAGTTGCCTCCTGCAACAGCTAGAAGTGGTTAAGGATGCTACCAAGTGTCAGTTTGCTCTCACCCCAGTCTATTCCACCTAGTGAGCTAGTGAACACTCATTCAACAACCTCCTTAGGCTATTTATCTCATCTTTTATTTATTAATTATAAAATATTCAACATAATTAATTGCAGTCATCCTTGACCCCACATGGTCAATAGTCACAAACTTTACAATAAAAATAAAATATAATGTTTTCTTTAAACAAAAAATGTTATTGGAATTTGGGGTACGTGACATGTCTAGACTCGAGAAGCTCAACCGATACATCGGGCGAAAAACCCAAGTTTCAACTTTCAACAAAAGACTTTCAAAATAATGCAAAAAATAGACTAAGTCATGGAAACTTCTCATAGAGAAAAAATTACCTGGGGAACTTAAAATCTAAAGATTCAAGGAGGCCCCTAAAATCATAAAAAAAATTAGGTACTGGTTGTAGCAGCAACAATTGGAAATTTGATGGTGAACATAGATCTCTGGAAAAACTGTGTTATGGTGTTTCTTTAGACCAACTCATCTAGTCCTTTTCAAGATTTTTTAAAAATACAGACTTCTCTAGGAATGCAAGATTCATAACATCCCATTGATTGTAGTCTCGTGGGGTATAGTAACCAGGATTTAAAAGTCCCGATAACTATTTTGGGGCCAAAATGTGAGATTCATTTACTTCTATATTTGGTTTCTTTCGATGGTGACACCACAAGATCGAAACACAATTGAAAATGTGCTTTTGTTTGTTCCTCATTCCCATGCCTTTTTGCATTCTTTTGATGTTTAATAATTTTGTCTTTTGAGTCTTCCTCGATTGCTTCTTTTGTATTTGAGATTTGATTTGGGTTCTTCCATCCATAGTGTCCTTTTGTGTGAGTGATAATTTGTTTAAGCTCACGGACGAAGAAGAACCTTTCTAAGCGATCCAATCATTTACTAATTTATGTCTTCAATATATCCTTTTTATGTATATTTTCTTTCTTGGAAATTTGACTCTTTATATTAAGCCTTTTGGATTTTATTTTTGGCATGGAATTATTTTGAATACCATACACCTGTTCGTTTTGCTCCCTTTTCGTGGGTCTTTTTTGGTGATATTCCTAGGACAGATATTAATGTGAAGTGGATGGAGCCCCAAAACAGTATTCTAGACTTCATCTACCTTAGTTATTTACAGGGTTTAAAAAATAAAACTTCAATGTGTTATTAAAATGGGACTTCCCTTCTGCAGTTTGTCAAATTAAAGAATATTGTTCTAATAAAAAATTTGACATAGATAAATTCCAATGAGTAGTTCTTGAATTAAAATTTGGTAGTTTGTCCAGATTCCAATGTTCCCCAAGCACAAAAAAATGAACTCGCTTATTCTGAAATAAAAAATAAACTGAGGCAAAATACTGGAATAATTCAAATGCAAAGAAAATAAAATCAACAGAAATAAAGTAAACATAACTAAAAGAAATCAGAAACCAAAATGAAAGGTTTATTTATATACAAAGAGCTCCTACGGTAATAAGTAAAATAAGGTTTGAGAACCAAACCATTGACATGCAAATTATCTTCCCACCCCTGCAAATCCTGTAACTTATAAGTCGAGGGGCCTAACTTTTCAGAGATTTGAAATGGGCTAACCGATAGGTGTTGAAACTTTGTATGTTTTCCATTTTCATCATGCGGGTGATCCCACTTAAGAACCAAATCTCCAAATTCAAAACTCCCCTTCCCGGACTTATGTTTATCAAACCACCTTTTAACAATTTCATGCTAGTGTTTAAACTTCTCCTTAGACTTGAGCCTAGACTCTTTAAGCTTTAGCAAGGTATTAATTCGAGCTTGTAAAAATTTACTACCAAATCCTTAGGATGCTTGGGCTAACTGAGAAGATGGGATTAAAATGTTCGGGAGTAGAATAACTTCTTTCCCATGAACTAGAGTATAAGGTGACATGCCTAAAGAATTCTTGGGGGTGACCCTATCTGCCTACAGTGCATTTAGAAGAGATACATGCCAACTTCTCTGATTTTCTATGACAGTCTTCTTTAAAATTCTAATAAGTTTTTTATTAGTTGATTCAGCTAATCCGTTACCTTGTGGATAATAATTAGCAGAATAGTGCAATTTCATTCCTTTTTCATTTGCAAATTCAGTTAATTTAATCGATGAAAAGTAAGACGCATTATAAAAAATCAGTGATATTGGAACCCCAAACCTGGTCATGATATTTTATTATAAGAAGTCTATGACTGCGTCTTCATTCACTTTGCATAATGGAATTTCTTCCACCCATCTTGTGAAGTAATTAGTGGTTGTGAGGATGTATTTGTGTTGCAATGAAGAATTTGGATTGATTTCTCCAATGATGTAAATTCCCCATTGTTCAAATGCCCTTGAAACAATGACCGATTGCAATGGTCCAGCCGCTTTTGCTAGTCTCCCACCGCTTTTCTGGAATGTGTCACACTTTCTTACATAAGCGTGAGCATCTTTAAACAAGGTTGGACAGTAAAATCCAACTCTTAGAATCTTGTGGGAAGTAGTGTCTCCTGGAAAATGTCCTCCAGCAGGACCATCATGCAATTCTTTAACAACTTGAGAGGCCTCCTTTTGTTCTAGGCATCTCAGAAATACTCCATCATAGTTCTTTCTGAAAAGAACTCCATTAATTATCTGTTAAGATGATGAATTTAAATAAAGTTCTCTTCTTTGTTTAGAATTCCAATATTCTGGTAAATATCCTTGTGAAGGTAATGTATCAGATCTCTGTACCAAGACTTCAGAGCTGTAAATATAGGACACATATCAATCATATGCAACTTGGCTTCATTTTCCAAATCATCATCTTCGTTGTTTTTACTTTCAGCCATTAACTTGCAAAGCCCTTCTCCTTTTATAATATTGGCCGGTTTAAATTCTAAATCATATTCTTGTAACAATGTCACCCAATTTCCTCTTCGTTCTCCCAATTCTTTTTGTACAAAAAGGGTTCAAACCGTTGGATGAGGAACAATTATGTTGGTTCTATTTTTAAGAATGTAAGGCATGAATTTTTTGACTGCCTTAAATACTACATATGCCTATTTTTCAATAGCAGGGTAGTTCAATTCAGCACCTTGCAACCCAGTGCTCATAAATGATATGGGGTATTCATCTCCCCTTTCTTCTTTTTGTGTGAGCACTGCTGCTAGTGAGTTATCAGAGGCAAAGGTGTACATGATAAAATATTTTTCAAAATCAGGAATTTTAAGAGAAAGTGTGTGAGCTATTTCTGCTTTGATGTTGTTAAATGCACCCTTCTCTATGTCATTCCATTTAAATTGTACACTTTGCTTTACCATTTGTTGCAAAGGTTTTACTATTTGTGCAAAATCAAGAACAAACCTTCGAACAAAATTTATAGTCACCATGAAAGATTGCATACCTTTTTTCATTGTGGGGTAATGGAATCTAAGCTATGGATTCTATCCTCTCCTAGTCTATGGAGATTCCCTTTTTAGAAATAATGTGGCCCAACAATTTTGCTTCTAATACTACGAAAACACATTTCTTAGGATTTAAAGAGATACCATATTTTCGGTAGTGGTCAAAAATTTGTTTCAAATGAAACATATGATCTTCTCTCTTCCTAGATAAAATTGTTACGTCATCCATATAAACTACCACCCTGTGTCCAATTAAACCCCATAAATCTATATCCATTTCCCTTTGGAAAGTGGCTCCCACATTGATCAGACTGAAGGGAATCCTTCTGTAAGCAAAAGTCCCCCCAATTTGTTCGAAATGTGGTTTTCATCCTATCTTTCTCTGCCACCAATACCTGGTTGTATCCCGAAAACCAATCCAATAGGGAGAACAATTCAGAACCTCAAACTATCTGTAATATTTTCTCCATTGGTGGAATTGGATAATTATCTTTGTCCAAGGCTCGGTTCAGATTCCTAAAGTCTACACATAGTCTTATTTCACCAGATTTAGTTCTGAATGGTACCATATTTTCCACCCACTCTAAGTGCCTAAATCTGAAAATGATCTTTGTATCAAGTAACTTCTTCACTTCATTTCGGATCAGGGGTTCCAGCTTGGGATGCATTTTCCTCAGTGCCTACTAAAATAGTTTCACACATGTCTTAATAGGAATGACATGTTGGATGATGCAGGTATCATAGGTCTTTAAATCTTCATGTGTCCAAGTAAAAAAATCTTTATATTGTTGAAATAAACTGATAAATTTGCTTCTCTCGCCTAGTGAACAACATTTTCCCAAGCTCACATACTTGGGTTTAGCCTCTGTCCCAAGATTAATCAGGTCATACTGCATAGATGAACTAATTGTTTTGACATTGACATGATTTCTGAACTTGCTATTCAAATCAAAAAACCCTTCCAACGTTCTTACCCCTTTAGGTATGAATTTCCCACTTTGAAGATTGTCTTGATGTTCTTCGTCATCAATCACTGAGTCCTTGAAAGTCTCATCATTTGTTAAAATTTCCAAGATTTGCTGATCATCACCGAATACCCTCAAATTTGTGACATTATCTGGTATAGATGGCCTAATAATCAATTCAATTGAGCATTTATTATTAGTAGGCACTAATCTTGCAGCAGAAGTAGCTAACAAGTCAGCTCTTGCATTTTGCAATCTAGGAATTGAATTGATATTAAAAGCATTGAATTTTATTATATCCAAGAATTCAAATTGGTATTCTTTTAAGAGTGGTGACAGACAGTGAATTGTCTTTCAGAAATTTCTAACAATTATTTTAGAATCATGAAGAAGTTTTAAATTTCTTACTTTGAATTCAATGGCCTTTTTCAATCCATGGACTAGAACTTAATATTTTGTTGTGTTGTTATTACATTCGGACTCTAGTCTACAAGAGAGAAAATGTTTGTTTTTTTCAGGATCAATCAGGACACAACCGGTCCTGATCCTTCTTGAGTTTTGGAACCGTCAAAATATAACAACCAAAATTTATCTTCTAACTCTATAGGACTAGTGTTACTTTCTAAATTAGAAACTAAATTAACTATATTATAATCAATATTATCAGTCCGTGAAAACAGAAGGAGATCTAACTATGTGTCTAACTCACTATTGGCTTCTTCCGCTTGATAGTTTCCAGGTTCAAGCTCTATGAAATAGTTTCCCAAGACTGAATGTGAGAAATTTACATGTTCATTTTTTCCTTCCAATTGTGTCACATTGTGCTTCATGTGGGGTTCCCTCATCACATTGATCTGATTCTGATAGTTCTTATAGGGAAACCACAAGTGTGACCAATCAGTTGCAAAGTACCCATTGAGTTTTGTAGACCAGTCCCTACTCAAAATCAAACCATATGCTTCTGGTATATCTACCGCATGATGTCTATAAACCGACATACTCTTTCATCTATAGATAACCAAATCATCACATTCTTCATTTCTCCTACTACCTTGACTGTTTATCTATCTAGTTGAATGATCTTACATGAAGAGGGTGTAGGTTGACCATTTATCTTTCTACAAACTGAGAGAGGCATGACATTAGAGAAAGCTCTAGAATCTACCAAACAATTATGCACATTATGGTTGAAAATCTCAAAATATATTAAAAATGGCAAGGTTTGAGATTTAGACTTCCCCTCGATTCTAGCTTCATTTATCTCTTTATTTGATTGAGTGTCATCCTGGGATCTCCTGGGAGGTGGATCAAAATATTCCATGAGCTTCTTTATTTATTGAGGTAAGTTACACATTTCAAATAAAGAGATATTTGATTTTGTTTTCTTGATGTCTTCTATTATGTCATATCCCATATCACATTATGTTGGACCCTTCTTATTGTTTTCTGCTTTATTTTCCACAACATTTATAGGCTTACTCACTACTGTAACTTTATTTTTTGTGATGACCAAATCAGACTTAGGTGGTGTTTGGTTATTGCTGCTAATCTTCTTCATATTTTCTTGTATCTTCCTAATCTTAGGAAGTAATAGGCTTTCATCCATTATTGTCCATTTGCTTCTAATTGTGACATTCACTGTTGAAAGTTGAATTTATTCCATAGGTTCCTCTTCCTCTAACCCAAGTATAGGTGCACAGTCCCATAAAACCATTGTTGTTTCATGCGATTCTTTTGGTTCATTCGTTTCTTATTCTTCAACCTTTGGCTCTGTTATCAGAGCATCTAATATTTGATTCATAACTAGAGTCATTGAATTAATCCATTGTGGAAAACATTTTTTAGAATGAGTTTCTTGATGAAAAGTGAAAAAATGATCCATTCCTACCTCATTGAAATTTAAGACAGAAGAACTATACACAGGGGTATGAGATGTTCCACTTTCCTCCATTTTCTTGAAATATGGTTTGAACTATTTCTTGGACGAACTTGCTTCTTTATCCTTTTTTAAGCGACAATCTTGTTAGATAAATTTTGTACCATTTTAACCATGTTTTCCAATTCAGTTGAATGTTCCTCTTTAGTTCTGGTTAACAACAAAGGTTTCTTACTACTAAACGTCCTTACATCTGGTTCTGCAATGTGTTTGTTTATGATTTCAAGTTGAGCTTCTACTTTATTGGATTCATTATAACTTTTTACCAAAGAAGGTTTTACTGACCTATTAACAAACATTGATATGTTGGGGGAAAGTACTAAAGTGTAATATTCTATTAAAGTTTCTCCAGGGGGTTTTATTGTAGCATTGAAATTATTCAAATGGGCAGCAAATCTTTGACTAAAATATTTCCCTTTCTCTTTCTTGTCCATCCTCATAGCTAGAAATTCTTTCATGAGAGTGGTAGTGGTTCTTTAACTACCAAACTTTCCTATAAACACTCTTTCTAAAGTATCCCAATTTGTTATAGAATTTGCTTGTAAACCAAAATACCAAGCAGTGGCCTTAGCCTCAAAGGTATGTAGAAATATTCTGCACACTACATCTTCATGCTTCACTGCTAAAAGTTCTAAGTCTAAATAAAAAATTTGTAGGTGATCATCCACAAAAATGCCTTTTCTAGGATCAAACTTAGGTAATGCCTTTTCAACATTCTGAGGCAAAGCATGCAAAGGAGCAGGCAGACTGAGTGGTATTCTGGCTCTTCAAGATCGTGATGGATTAGGGTTCATAGGTTGATTAGCATTTGGGGGTACATTCCCAGCCATGATTCTACGAGGAGATTGCGATGGAGACTGAACATGTGATTGAAAAACCAGGGAATCTGGTCCCAACTGATCGAGTGATTGAACTATCTCTTGTAAGGACAATTTCACCAACTCTTCCAAATTTCCAACCAAAATTGAATATTCCATGTAAGTGGGTACCCTTGTGGGAGCTCTCTTTCTCAGTAATTCAGGGATTGCGTGCAATCATCCAAGCTTCTTCACATAAGACCTCATGTGTCTCCTCAAGTGGTTAACTACTTCGAAAGGAACAGGGTATAGGTGTTTTGAGACTTCTACTTCAGGGTTTACTCATTCTTTGGATATGAAATCTTCAGGAAACCTACTCTAAGAGATATCACCAGTGGAATAGTTTCTAATAAACGGATTTCCTCTACCAACCATGCACTGGCAGCCCTCCTTCTAGCACCAAAATTATTTATGC
Organism: Pseudotsuga menziesii; assembly: GCA_001517045.1. Taxonomy (NCBI): domain Eukaryota; kingdom Viridiplantae; phylum Streptophyta; class Pinopsida; order Pinales; family Pinaceae; genus Pseudotsuga; species Pseudotsuga menziesii. The sequence continues at coordinate 116,266 of LPNX010281580.1, forward strand.
CTAGAAAAATCCCAGGTACTGATAGTAGGGATTCTCCCCATTAACCTTTCCCAATTAGATTGTTTATCGTTTAGAATGGGGAATCCTTCAAGTTAGAGGCCTGAATATTGTAGAATTAAAGAAATTTTTAAGTATTTTTTATCGGTTGCAGCTCGATCCATCGTTTATGTAATTTTATGTTTAGGAATGAAATGCAAGTGCCTAAAATAAATGAAATTTCCCAGTGGGTAAGAGCCTCACTAGAGATGCGTAGGTTCTTAACTCCCATCTTACCACTTGTTGGCCCATGAAAGGGGCATAAGAAGGAATTTCACGAGCGCAGCTAAGGAAAATGCACTGTGTGCGTAATCGAGGTAAAGGAAGAGCGCGAAGGATGAAACGGGTCTGCAAAGGCAGAACAACGAAGTGCACGACAAAGGAAAGGCGAGCACGGAAGCGTGAAAGGGAAAATGGCCGAAAAGTGATAGATACAGAATCTAGATCATGGCCATATAAGACGGTGTAAGCCTGCAGCTATGCATGTATGAGAATATATTTGTAATTCAGGCCGATAGTGCCTCATGTCAAGTCATGATCACCACAACTATAACCAGAGGGGTGGCTGATGGTGACGGTTAACATACTATTGGGATGTTTTTGGCCCTGCATGGCCATGTAAATTAGTATAAATAGGAAGGATGCAATGGTTAGAAGGTTGGTCAAGTTGGTCTGTTGGTCTGTAAGGTTTCCATTGTTTTTTTCAGTTTCAACAATAGTTGTTATTCACTGGTAATCCATGGAAGGAGATGCCGATTATGTTGTAATGTCATAGCGATGATAAGAGTAGTAGACTCCAGAAGAGTATGGTAGCATTAGAAAGGCTGTTGAGCCACAGATTTGACTGCAGGGGGAGCAGACCGCTAGGAGTAGGAGTAGAGTAGAAAAGCGAACTAGAGAGCATGAGAACTATAAGTCTGAACTTAAATACATATCTCAAGATTAGTCTACATCCCACAGACTGCAATGTGTTGTAACCTTTCCCATTCCAGATGAAGAGCACCTTGGTGGTTTTTCCCAGATGGGTTTCCACATTATTTCTTTTGCTCGAATGAATGGATAATGTGGTGAATGTTTATATGATTGATTACTAGTTGTTGTTCATATAAGGTTTGATGCATTCTAGTCTCTGATACTTCTTGTAATTGGTGAATGAATGAACAGAATGTATTGTAAACATAACATATATATATATATATATTTCTGTATGATTTCTGTTATGAATTCCAACTTAAGTCATCGAGTTGGTTGACGTGAGTAAGTTGCACCGCATGAGTTGCGCCAGCTGTGAGGGGGAAAGGAAAGTCAGGTCATGCGCGATGACATATAGTTGTGCTCATTCATGTAGAATCGACTCCTCCATCCAGCTACCCTACTGCCTTCGTTGAGCTCCTTGGTTGCAATCCAAGGGACTATACTTCCCCGACAATCGTAGAAACATGGTTATGGCGGTTACCCATATATGAGATATATCGGGTGAGATTGCGCTTGCTTCACAGGTGTTACCGATGGGGCTTTCTTTATTGGGCCGGTATATAGGGTAGTTGTTGGATCGGTGGGCTGCACAGAACCTGGGTCGCGCAAGTGGGGAATAGTGGCCAACATTGCTCCTGCCCTACAATAACTTCTATGAAAGAAAAGAAACAAATAATATATTCTAAATTATTCTAACTATCCCAAGGGAGAAAATTTTATATCAGAATGAGTAATATACTACACTGTTTGCATGTAGAATCCTACAGGTAACTGTTAAATTCTTCATACATAAACACAACAAAAAGATAACACAAAGATAGCTTTGTTAAGTTAAAACATCCATTACTCATTTAATGCATGATATTCATAATAGAAAATAAAACCATTCATAAACTGCAGAAATAATTCAACAGGTTTGAATGATCTCACAGTTATGTAGCAAGCTAAAACAGAAATAGTTGGTTCTCTTTATTTATAAAAGAAGCAGTTCTCATACAAATAGCTTCAGCATATATGTGCCAGAAAAATTCCCCTCTAATATCTATTCTACCCGTATTTATTTAAATTACGTATGAATTTTCAGCTACCCTAGCCTCTTAGGCTTCCTTAACTCTTCGATTACAAAATCTTGTCTTCTAGTGCGCCTACTAGCAAAATTGGAATAAATATAAAAATATTACATAAAGTTGCCATATGGATATAAAAGAAATTCTTATGTGGGCCCAACTCGTTTCTTAATAAAAACACTTCATGCATGAGCTTCCTCGCCGATGACTTGATAATCTACTAGCTCCAGTAAACATGTAGCCAATTCATGTTTGGATAATTGGGATTCTATCTACATCACTTTCGGTGTGGTATGCATCAACAACTCTTCAAAGATATGCTTATGGGTTAAAGCTTGTATAACCCATACTCTGATTGCTTCCTCGCCAATACTTTCAATCTTCTGAATGCTTTCCTCGTCTATCTGCAGCTTGTCCTGAAGGTTCTTAAAATGTTGGTCTTTGTTTGGGAAATCCTGGAGTTGATTTTTTGCTAAATATTGGCACATATTGTGAGTTGCGCACATTTTCTTGTAAAACTCATTACAGTTTTCTATAGTTTTATCAATTGTTGTGCTCAACCTTGATGCTGCTTTGCTACTGAAATTCAACAGTGCCAATTCCATCTTCAATCCTCCTGTAGTATTTTGAGGCATGTTATTCAGAAAGGTTGGATTAGCTCCGATCCAAGTCAATTGACTTTGCACAAGGTATGCAACTTATGATAACCTTTTTTATGAATTCCGAGGAGTCATGTGCTATTTCCTTTAGTCTAGCCCCTATCTGTTTAATAGTATACATTTCCTCTACCAATTTCAATTGAACCTGATTTATTTCTCTTTGCAACAAACATGCTTGACTACAGAATGGAGTTAAATCGAGTTGCTTTTCATTTTCCACCTTGAGCTTCTCTTCTAGCAAGCTACTCTGAGTCTCTATTTCCTCTACTCTCTTGTTTGCTGCAGATTTCTACTTTTCCAACTCTAAAACCTTGCTTTAAAGATCTCTCTTTTCCCCTTTTGTGATTGCAAATAACAGTGTTAGTGCATCCTTGTCTAATTCCAGCACTTGATACGCCTTCTTGAGATTCTCAAACTCTAAGAGAATATCACCGTGTTTCCTTTTTATATTTTGTCCCTCTCCTCTTTCATTTCTCAGAGTTTCCTTCATCTAGGACATCTTTTCTTTATACTTCTCAGTATCTTCGACATATTCCCGAAATTAACTGCATTTTCTTGGAATGCTGCTACGCATACCATTGCGAGAAGTCGAGGATATTCATCTGTCCTATGCATAACTATATTTTCAGTCACCATGACTGCCACAGGTTGATCACCCATTTTCATCCTCTTTTTTGTCCTCCTCACAATTCTTTTCTTTTCCAAGTCAAAAAATATTATGTCAAGGTTTTCTACATCCTGTTCATGGGATGTAATAAAAGGTATCAATCCAATCTCTACCGAGGAAAATTGTCTTTCTATTGTCATGCTACCCGATGGGACAAAAGAATCCAATAAACTTTCATTGGCATGATATTGCTCTTGATTCTTTCTGTCCTAATCTGCCCTTCAGTAAGACAAGAAAACATTTATCAAAATCCTACACATCATTAGAGGAAATTTCAACTCAAACAAAAAAGGGCATTTCATAGATGGTTTTGTTTTCGTTGTTGATGGGGGTTTGAATTGAGAAAATAACCTTAGTGCCAGCTGTAGTTTCCCATAGACATCCAATAATGTCGGATCCGCTTCACGAGTCCACCCTACAATATCGCTTTCTCCTCATTTTTGTTCGTCATTTTGAGTAGTGGTCGATGTTCCTATGGGTAGGATATCACCGTCGGCCAAAGTAGGGTTGAGGAGGTTGCCTCGGTTGATTGAGGTTAAGGTTCTGGTTAGCCCTTGTTGTCAAAGCCATTGAGCCGCTGTGAGATTTTCCATTTGTTGCTAAGGGGAGGTTTCCTGGTTTTTTCTTTTAGAGTAACATGGGAATGTCAGGCCAATAGAAAATCCCAGCCATATGGTACGCATAATGATTTTGGAAGAAAGCCTCTGGTGGCTGTTGTGTCTCCAAAACCTCAGTTCTAAAACTCGTGTCGCATGAGAAATGTTTGCTTCGGGAACGTTCAAGCCGTAACCTAATATTCTCCTTCTGGTTTTTGGAATAGTTTAATAAATTTTGCTTCATATTGAAGAGATGCATGAATATGAGTTGGTAAATACATTTTATTGATTAAGATACCATGTTTATCATTTAGAGTTTCGCTCATTATCTTACATTTTTTGTGGTTCATCTTAGTATTCTATTTAGTGATGCATGCATGCTGAATATTAAATAACTCTAAGACCTGTTGTGGTTTGTTTATTACAGTCTCGATCTTCATAAAAGAGCATGCCTAAGAAAGGGAAGAAGAAGGCCCATGCCACAGGAGATGATCCAGATGTAGATATTGTGTCCAAAATGGAAATTATCTACGAAGACACAAAGTCTATCATAGGGGCAGAGCCGGAATTCAAATGGGGGAAGATTTACCATATGATAAAAGACAAGACTATCCCATATGCAGGTTTGGAAGACATGTCATTGTATATAAACATCAAAATATCCTCCATTACAAAAGTGGCTACGTTCCCTGAGCTTTTCCCGTGTGCCGAAGTTATCGGCTAGATCCTATCTCAGATGGATGCAGCTACCTTGGTCGTGACCAACACAGAGAAGAAGGGTTTTTCCTCTTTCATCCTTGCCAACATTCCTAAAGCTTACAAGTTACTGGCACCCCGAGATTTCATGATAGATAAATGGATAAAGGATCTGGATATGGACGTGCTTTACTGTGCTAAGAAGATGATGTTGTCCGGGAAGCAGTTTCGCCATAAATCTTTAGGAGAATATGATACTACTAATTTGCGCACCCCTTACCATCTCATAGCTTTGATGTTAAATCGGATTTTTGGCTGTAATACCCCGGTTTCAACCCCAATTGCATTAAATTATAAATGATTCCAAATGGCATTAATAAATCATGGTGTGGAGCTCAAGGAAAAGGCCCCACCATGGATTTAATGTTCTACGTTTCGACAATTAAAATCAATGTCGATGGTTATCATGCTAATTGATGGCACAATATAATTTCTACATCATGTAAATATGCAATTAATAAAATACCCACAACTAGCTATGTCAATGCAACATTAAAGAGATGGGGAGATGATTTCCAAAGGATAAAGTGGGGGGGGGATGTTTAAACTTGAGCCAATGGGGAGAAGCCAAGTGTCAAAAGGAGAATCCATCAGCTACTAACCACCTTTCTTGTCTTATTCAACCACCCACTTAATTCCCCAAGGAGTGAGTTGGGCAGTTATTGTCTTGAGGCTTGGGAGGTGTGGGAAGCCATCATTTCTAGTAGGGTCGTCAGTATTTGACCACACGCATGCCCAAGGGGAGAGTTCTCACCCATTTTTCCTCACATGGAAGAGGGGAGGGGATTATTCACTCACAGGGGCAGCCACAATTTTCCTCACATAGTAAAGCTGGGAGAGCTATTTTCCTCCACGTTTTTTGTCAGTTGTGTTCTTCCTTCATGATTGGGGGCTCTTGGTCATTTTTATCACCCATCACTCATCCACGTTGGGGCTCTCTCAAGCAGTTGGGAGCTTCTAGGGTGTGGCATTCACGTTTTTGGGTTTTCTGTGTGTTTTCCCTCACGTGGGAAACAGTTTTCTTTAGTTTTCTAGGCTGGGAATTCGTTTTTGGTAATGCACAGCAAGTGGGAGAAGAGGCCCACGATTTATTTGATGTTGTTGAGTGTATTTTGGCCACGTTAGGGCCAAAACGTCCCTGGGAATTGAATTTCTATTAGGGGGTTGTTTTCACCCATCTTGGCAATTCGTTTTGTTGCCAAAACTATTTTTGGTTCATACCCAGAACTTTCATTTTGTTGTGTAGTGCATCCCTGTGTTGGCTTGGCTGTGTAAGTCCAAGAATCCATCTCTTAGTGGGCTGATTGTGTTTGGATGTGGTTATTGGCTTGACAGTAGTTGTTTGGCCTTGCTATGTGTAAGCCTGTGTCCCCTAGTTCCCTATGGAAATCATGCCGAGCCCGGGGGTGGCAGTGATGCTGAGAGAGTAAGGATCACATTGCCCTATGGTTGGGTGGAACATTGCAGTGACATAGCTAGTTGTGGGGAAGCTTCTTTTCAAGATAAGTATTCTTCTATTCTGTCTCTGCAACTGTATTTGTTCCTGAAATAATATGAACATTTTGAATTCTTGAATGGAATGTGTTTTGCTTCCATTGTATGTTATTGATTTATGCATATATGTATGTTTTTAAGTTCAATGCATTTTATATTATGTTCATGGGGCTAGTTTTTCCGGATTGCTAGCGGCAAAGTCGCGTCCTTTCCCTAGTAGAAGGGTGGGGACGTGACATTGGCTGAGCAAATGGGAAGTTTTATAAGATAAGATGGATTCCAATAATATATCATGTATCCATGCAATGTACGATATTCAACTGGGAAGACAACGTGGCGAATAGCCTGTCATCCTTCATAGTTGTAGCCTTAGGGGGTCTGACCCAAAGAAAGTATGAGTTCTACATGGGTTCTTTTTTAATTGACTGTATCTTATGCACTCATCCATTCCCAAAGTTTAATTGTGATTGTGATCCAACCACGACTCCTATGTACTCCGCATACCAACCCATGTGGGCATAGAAGTGTGTCATTTTTTACAAAGCTATCTATGAATATTTTCTGATACCATTATATGAGTTGATTTTTCTTGAAGAATGCAACTGCATGTCCGAAGAAGCACTAAATATTGTAAGTGAGTAGGGGGATTATTTTTTCTCCAAGGAATGGTTGTACTTGAGTATTTATGGAGGATACAAGGCCCCTTCACTACTGCCTAGATATGCTACTGATTATGTCGTCCATAATGAGGTGGTAAGGCAATTGTACTTTGATGGTTTTGGAAACTTTCTCTTTGACATGAAGAAAGTTGTCTACCCTCCACTGCCATTTTGTATTGGTAGTTATAAATTCACCAGGGTAAAGAGTTCTTCTGATTTTGTTGAAGAACTAGAAAAATTTCATTTTGGGGAGAAAATATTCCACAGAAACGATGCTTGGGACAAAGTATCAAAAATACTGTGCATTGGTGGGAGTACATATCGAATATTCCGATCACTTCGACAAGGAAGAGAAGGTATACCGGAATCCATGTAACATGATCGCATTGAAAAAACAGTTTAAGAATAAATCACAACTATAAGGGGGTAATCTAGCAGTAGTAGCACATCTGAACAACCAAAACAGAGAGAAGAATATTCCAAGAAGAAAGAAGAGGAAGCCCTAATATTAGTCGAAGAAGCAAAGAAATTAATAGATGGGGAGGCGCACAGGAAGAAAGAAGAAGAAGAAGAAAGACAAAAAGAAGAAGAAGAAAAAAGAAAAAAAGAAGAAGAAGAAAAAGGTAGAATGAGGAGGATGAAAGGATGCGAAAGGAGGCTGACCAAGAAAGAGAAGAAGCAAAAAAAGGAACCTAAAGAGCTTAAAAACAAGGAACATGAAGATTAGGACAGAGAGAATTAAGAGTAGTATTAGGCCAATAATAGTCCATTGAATTATTTTGTCCCATCAGGTAGCACAATAATAGAAAGCCAGTTTTCCTCGGTAGATCTTGGATTGATACCTTTTATTCCATTCTGTAAACAGGCTGTAGTAAACCTTGATACAATATTTTTTGACTTGGAAAAGAAAATAATTGTGAGGAGGATATAAAAGAGGATGAAAATGGGTGATCAACCTATGGCATTCATGGTGACTGAAAAGACAGTTATGCATAGGATAGATGAAGATCCTCGACTTCTCAAAATGGAAGGTGTAGCAGCAGCCCAAGGCGACGCAGTTAATGTCAGTAAGTTGGTCGAAGATACTGAGCAGTATAAAGAAAATATGTCCCAGATGAAGGAAACTTTGAGAAAGGAAAGAGGAGAGGGACAAAATCTAAAAAGGAAACATGATGATATTCTCTCAGAGTTTGAGAATCTCCAGAAGGCATATAAAGTGTTGGAATTGGACAAGGATACACTAACATTGTCAGTTGCAATCATAGAAGGAGAAAAGAGAGATTTTGAAAGAAAGGTTTAAGAGTTGGAAAAGCGAAAACCCGCAACTGACAAGAGAGTGGAAGAACTAGAGACTCGGAATAGCCTGCTAGAGGAGCAGCTCAAGGTGGAAAATGAAAAGCAACTCGATGTTACTCCTTTTCATAGTCAAGCATGTTTGTTTCAAAGAGAAATAAATCAGGTTCAATTAAAATTGACAAAGGAAATGTATAATATTAAACAGTTAAAGGCTAGACTAGAGGAAATAGCACATGACTCATCAAAATTCAAGAAAAGGTTATCAGAAGTTCTAGAGATTCTGCAAAGTCATCTGACTTGGATCAGATCTAATCCATCCTTTTCGGATAACATGCCTCAAAATACTATAGGAGGATTGAAGATGGAATTGGCATTATTGAATTTTAGTAGCAGAGCAGTAGCAAGGTTGAGCAATGCAATTGATAAAACTATAGAAAAGTGTAATGAGTTATATAATAAAATGTACACAACTCACAATAAGTGCCAAGCTTCAACAACAACTCAAGACCAGTCCTTCCCAGCAAAACACCAACATTTAAAGAACCTTCAGGACAAGCTGCAGATAGACAAGGAAAGCATTCAGAAGATCGAAATAATTGGCGAGGAAGAAATCAGAGTATTGGTTATACAAGTTTCAGTCCATAAGCATATCTTTGAATATTTGTTGATGTAGACCGTACCGAAAGTGAAGGAGATAGAATCCCATCTATCCAAACATGAAGTGGTTGCAAATTTAATGGAGCCAGTGGATTATCGAGTCATCAGCAAGGAAGCTCATGCATGGAGTGTTTTTATTAAGAAACCAGTTGGGCCCACATAAGAATTTGTTTTATCTCCATGTGGCAACTTTATGTAATAAGTTTTATATTTATTCCAATATTCCTAATGGGTGCACTAGAAGACAAAATTTTGTAATCAAATAATTAAGGAATCCTAAGAGGCTAGGGTAGCTGAAAAGTCATATGTAATTTATATAAATAGGGTTAGAATAGAGATTAGAGGGGAATTTTTTTGGCGCACATATGCTGAAGCTATTTGTATGAGAACTACTTCTTTTATAAATAAAGAGAACCAAATTTTTGCTTGATGAAGGACTGTATGAGCTTCAAGATATATTATGTGGATTACTGAAAGTGAACTATTTCTATTTTATCTTGCTACATAACTGTGAGATCGTTCCAACTTGTTGAATTATTTCTGCAGTTTATGAATGTTTTTATTTTCTATTATGAACCTTGTGCATTAAATGAGTAATGGATGTTTTAACTTAACAAATATATCTTTGTGTTATCTTTCTGTGTGTTTATGTATGAAGAATTTAACAGCTACATGTAGGATTCTACATGCAAATAGTACAGTATATTACTCATTATGATATAAACTTTGCTCTTTGGGAATAGTTAGAATAATTTAGAATAGATTAGTTGTTTCTTTGCTTTCGTAGAAATGATTGTGGGGCAGGAGTGGTAAGACGGGAGGTAAGAACCTGTGCATCTCTAGTGAGGCTCTTACCCACTGGTCACTTGCATTTAGTTTAGGCACTTGCATTTAATTCCTAAACATAAAATTACATAAACGGTGGATCGTGCTACAACCGGTAATACAGACTTAAAACTTTCTTTAATTCTATGGTAGCCGGGCTACTAACCGGACGGATTCCCCATTCCAAATGATAAACGATCTAATTGGGAACAGTTATTGGGGAGAATCCCTACTGTCGATACCTGGGATTTTTCGAGGCATAAACATCAAGTCAAAGCTACTGTTTTATTATGAACAAAGGAAGTTTGAGTCCCATTACTCAATGACCCTGATACCTATCTACAGTGTCTCATTTCACCATCTTGTTCCAGTTACTTGATGATTATCCACCTAGCACTCCTATCAAGGAACCATTATTTCCTTAGTAGTTGTAGGTATCCCTCTGTCGATGTCAACACATCTATTCCATAGGATAGACCAAGAGGTCCTTGTACCTTGGCCTCACCGCCATCAACAATGAGTTCATACATACCATTTGGAAGGGAAAACTTGTTTCCCTTTTAGGCGATTTCTTCTCACATGCTCTACATCAGCTTCTTATTTGCACTGTTGAGATTCACAAATCGTTTTGGTCCCATCATTATTGGTTGAATACCATGGATGTTCTTTGACTCTGGCACCTTGGTGAGTCACCATGGAACCCTTTCATTATTATGTTCCTTCGGATATCTAAGTGGCGTTGGAGTCAGTTTTTGGAAACCCTTATGCTTCCTAGTACATTCAATTCCAGTTACAATATATTGTACCTCTAATCTTTTGAGGCTCAGTGGCCTAAGTTTTACCAATTATTGAGCACATCAGTTATGATCATGCATGCTCGATGCATCCCATTGTTTCCAGTTTCAGTTCTTCAGATCAAAAGTCATTTGTGCCATCGTATTTGTCCTTGTATCAGTTCTCATTGGACCTTCATGTTGTATACAACAATGATTTATGTATTCTTTAGGTTCCCATATGGACCTCACAATTTAAGTATATCAATACATTGATACAAGTATGGGTATGCCCACCTCATCTATATTTTTTTTATGCAATGTACTTTATCCATTTTGAGTGATTGTATCTACAGATCTTTCCTTTACAATACCAACATTGAGTTTGTTCTATTGCTCGACGCAATATTTATCTTTGCACATTTGTCCCATTCTCACTTTGGAAACATAAGTCCTATGATTTCTATCATCCATACGATGACTTCTTTCCCTCACACACCAAAGGGAAATCTGTCAATACCGTAAATTTTATCATCTATCTCACTACCTTGGTCATCATACCATCATACTTATCTTCCTAAGGTTTGGCCTCGACCAACCCAAAAAATCCTATAATGTTTACCACATTTCGATAAAAATACTTATTCCCCCCCTAAAAAGGAAGGAAATATTCCCAAACATACAAAAATAAAAAGAAAAGGGGGAAAAAATTAAAAAATTAAAAAGAGAGGGAAGATACCAATACAATAGAAAAATATCATGGGTCATCTAATAGCTAGGGTAAAGTTACTAATCTTAATAACATGGAACAATACTTTGGTTCATACCAAACCATGGGTAAGCAGACATTGGTCAAAATATCTATAAATACAAGGGTGGACCCCCTCATTCCATGATAATCCCATTAAGCACCGTTCCTCTACCAAAATTTCTCAGAAGTATGTAACCCTCAGTTACCTCTCACTCTTTCTACCTGGTTGAGATATGAAACCATTGTGACCTTGTGCGAGAGACCAGAATAATCAAACATCGAAGAACTAGACTCAACATGAATTGCAAGGGCCCATTTGACAAAGTTATTCTCCACCCATGTATTGTTTGCATTTGGTCTAATAAAAGGACATTATACATATTATTCTCTGGTGTGTAAGAAATATTTAGATTTACTGTTACTGCATTCTACTATTATTGACATTCATTTTTTCCTTATGGCTTGCATACATGAATAATTAGGTCCATTTCCTATGTTTGATTTTGTATAGCTAAGATTTTACTGCTTTTTACTCATTTTTACCACATTGTCTCACACACATTAGACATGAGAACCAGTTTATTGCGTGGTTCCTATCTCGGATTCCCTAAGTTGGTAGCACACCATTTTTGGCCTATGTGAGTGTGAAAGCACTCACAACAATATGAATTTCAATTTTTTCCCTATTGTTATTGTTTTGTTTATATAGAAATGCATCCAAAAAAAAAATGTCAATCAACTTCAAGGGAAAATTTTATGGATATTCTATAATGTCAAAACCTTCTAATGTCGAAGATATTTCATATATACTTGAGTTGAGTGATGACCCTTATGTAGATGTCAATGAAGAGTTTATTGATGATTTAGGAATTCTTGGCTATGACAAGGAAGGACAAGATGATGGATGTAGTAGACTAAGGGGGGAAAAGACCACCTCAAAGCTTGAATTTTGAGAAGACTGGAAAGCAAAACATCCTTGGTTGTATAGTATCGATGTTGTAGATGGAAAGACTCAAATTAAGTGCAAACTTTGTGAGAAATACAAGGCTCAAGGTTCATGAAGCATTGCAAATGGATGCAATACAATTCATTATGATGTTTTGATAACACATTCGAAATTGTATATTCATCCAACACCATTGTAGAAAGATTTGTATGATATTGAAAGGTTGAGAAAGCCCATTCCAAAATACATAGTGACTATATTAGATGAGACAAAAGGGAAAGGGAAATCACAAACACTAGTAGTATGGATAAGAGATACCTTGTTTGGTATTCTTGTTTCTTTGTGGAATACATTGTGTATTTCCATTGTTGGAACAATTAATGCACATGTTCCAAGTGAGCTATAAGAGGTCAAGAGAGGGGTAAAGGTTTATGGGCATGCTATTTATGAGTCATAGTGCCATGGATGAATTCAAATTCAAATGGAAATGTTAGTAGGGTGCTTGGGAGAAAAGGTTAATGCTTGAAATCAAGTGTAAGATTAATGCATGGTGGAAACCACCACTTAGTCTCTAAATCTCAAGGAACTAAATAAGGAAGTCACATCCTTTGTACAAATTCAAAGACAAAATTATTTGGAGTTTGATTTTAAGAATGCTTTCTTGCACTCTATAGTTTCTACAAATTCAACCCACATTCACGTCCCGGGGGAGGTGAAATAGTATCCCCTCTTTGGTTACTATTTCCACCATGGGCTCCTCTCATTGTAGCTATTACTCGACCAAGGATGAGGACATGGAAATTCACTCTCCCTAATTGGAATTGATTGATGTTTTAGGCAAAGTGGACCACATGGATCAATTAGAGATGGAAATGCACTATTTGGAGATACTCCAAAGAATTGGGTTGGCTTCGAAGTGGATTCCCTTAAAGGGTCAATTTCCTAATAATTTTCGATATTTTTAATCGTTTGTTATGCAGTATTGAGATTATATGAAAACCCTTTCCATGTTATGAATTATAATCTCAACGGACCACTATCAATACTGCATTAATTAGTTCGTTAGTTGAGTAGTTGAGTAGTTGAGTTGGTCACATTACGTAGAATTAGTGACCCATAGTATTTGATGACCCATGGTATTTACCTATGGTTTTGTTGTTATGTAGTCTTATAAATACTGCTGCTTAATATTGAGAAGGCAATTCAATTGCCTAGGAAATCAATATCCCCATTGTGTTTTTCTCGTCTTTTACTGTCTCTTCTAATTTTTAACATGATTATATTAGAGCATATGGCCCAATCCTTGTCTGGGTAATCCTTTTCACACAATGGAAATCACAAGCACACTCAAAAGTGGTGACGAAGATTGAAATATGCAACACACTCCTCTTTGCGTATTTTTTATTTTTCTTTTCTTGAAAGAGGCACCGAACTCTACCCTATTAGTAACTGTGGTACCTAAGTAGCCACTGCATCTTTCACACAGTGAAAGCGCGATGCCATTTCCCTTTTTGTAGAGACAATGCGCAGTACCACTGCATTATTCATTCAGTGAAAGCGGGGTGAACTTCTCGCACTTAGACCAATTTTTTGTACCACGCCCCCCCACTGCCATGTACAAGTGTATAAGGAGCGGTGTCTGCTTTTTATAAATTAACAAGAAAAAGATAAGGGGAACTCTCTTAGTCATATCAGCATGGCTAGTACCAGCACAATGAATCATATTTCTAGACCCGTATTGACGGGTGCCAACTATGAATTTTATTCATATCAAGATGGCTACACCAATAATATTTTTTCAGAAGTTGAAGAGAAAGTATTGTTGATGCCGAGCTAAGATATTGGACAACATTCCAACATTACTCAGAAGATTGAAGAAAAATCAAAGAATATCGATTCTTGAAGATGGAGCTATCAAAAGCACTACCAGAAGATATTAAAGAGGTAAGAAATATCTTAACACCAGAAAGATTATGGCAAACATTTGATGGAGATGATTATGATGTATTGTCGTCAAAGTAAGTAATTTGTTAAAATTACAAGATTTGTGGCATTTCATAGTTGAAGAAGATCCTAGAGATCCAGATTCATTTAAGGATTTGACTGAGTTCCAAAAAGAAAAAAGGCAAGTCGTTGCCTTATGTCTCATACAAGATTGTATAGACTATTCACTATTTCATTATATTGTAGAAGCTGATACTCCAAAAAGAGCATGGGATATGCTAAAAGAATTGTTTAGTGAGAAACTGATTCTAGAGGAAGATGACTTTGCAAATCATGCAAAGAACCAAGAAGACAATAAAGAAGGTTGTGTCTATGAGGCACTCAGTGATCATGTAAGCCCAACAAAGATTGTTGATCTAGTTATGTTTGTTGGTGAAAGTGAAATCAAAGCTCTTAATGTAGCCATGTCGAGTGATGTGAGTGATAGTATCTTTGAGCAAGAGACAGTTGATAGAAGCATAGAAGCCGCAACTGTTGCAGAGAATGAACAACATACAATTGATAGCAACACAAAAGAAACAACAAGAGACAGTCCACCCCAAAACTAGAAAATCGAAAGTTTGAGGGAGATCTATGAGGATACTCCTGTTAGTGATGAGCATCTACAGTATGTTATGTTTTCTTCTCACCCCACATTTTTTGAAGAAGCAATGAAGGATGCACAATGGGTACAAGCCAATGAGAATGACGAAGTAGTTCCCATTCATGAAGAACACGAAGACGTGAATGCTCTCCAAGAAGAGCTGAAATATATTCATATTTTTTCTGACAAAAATTTTCAGTGTGCAGGTAAAGATGACAACCATAAAAATTATATTGAAACAAAAGCAGAAGAATAAGAAGAAGACTTGCACTATGTTCCAAAATTTGAAGAAGACTTTGAAGAACAACTACTTAGCATCAAGATCCAGAAGACAAAGAAGAAGAAGTCCAAGTACACCTCAAGGAAGAAAGTGAAGCTGAAGTTTTTGAATGAAATGTAAAGGCATCTTTTGCTTTGATTGTTTTGAATGTATTGTCCTGGTTGAGATTAAGGGGGTGTGTTAAGAATTGTAATCCCAATGGACCACGAACAATACTCCATTAATTAGTTAGTTAGTTGAGTAGTTGAATTGTTCACATTAGGTAGAATTGATGACCCATAGTATTTACCTATGGTTTTGCTGTTATGTAGTGTTATAAATACTCCTGCTTAATATTAAGAAGGAAATTCAATTGCCCAAGGAAATTCATATGCCCACTGCGTTTTTCCATGGAGTCTTAGGAATATACCAATGATTGTTTGGCTATGGAGTTCATGAGAGTTCCTTTTAATCTTAGCTATATTGATTTTCTTTCATAAGCTAGCTACTAGAGAGATACTTCTAATCAACCAAGTTAGGATTAATAGCCTCCTTATAATCCCTGCATTTGCAAATCAATATGCTTATATAATATCCCAAAAAAACTCAAATTTTGTTTTGCAATTTCGATCATCTGGAAGCGTAGATATGTAATTTCTTGGGGATGGAGTGCTAGATTTGCATCTTTATCAACTGGAAGCACCGATAGTTAAGACGTTTTCATTAACACTGAGCATCACATTAACCAAAAATCGTTAAAATCGGTTATTGCTCTATTTGGCTGTCTAAGAACACATCCAAGATATACTAGTAATACATAAAAATTGTGGAATAATATTTTTCATTCTACATAAACATCGTTAATAAAAAATCGTCCAATAAGAATTGTACAAGGAGGACTCCGGCTGTGATCAGTGGTTTATGTTAATGATTCAGCTGATTCAAGTTGATCATAACCAAATTTGACTCTTTCATATGCAGTGTGAATCTATGATTTTGAAAACACAAGAAGGAAACAAAGATGCAAATAATACTTATTCTACATAAAGAATTATCATGTTTAAGAAATTATACAACAAGGAATGTCCAGTGAATATGGTGTCCATCCATCCTGTCAGGCCTAATAATAATCTCCTCTAATCCCACTCAAACAATAGCCAGGATCTAAAATCAATGAATCCCATATATGTGTGGCGAATCCATGATGCTTCAATTCCTTCTTAAGCACATTGAACGGGAGATGATCATGCATGAAGGTAGCTCAAATAAGGAAGGCGGCCCCTCCGAGCAAGGCGGCTCCAAAGATGGCCATCTTCCCCAAACTGGCGGTGATGGCATCCCCGCTGCTGGCGCTCGGTGGCGAAGCGGTGCCTGGGCCTTCAGCCGAGGGGC
>LPNX010281580.1:137746-158266 GCA_001517045.1 Pseudotsuga menziesii
TATTATTAGAAAACAACCATTCACACAATATTTCACATTAAAAATGTTGCTACAATTGGTAGTATTATTAGCAACCAAAGCACCTAGGGTGGAAGTGAACTTTATGCCATCTCTACTCATAACCCTCTGCGCGTAGGGAGACAAACTACCCTACAATAGTTTGCGGTCGTAACTTTATTAACCCTACTTCTATGTTTTTAATAAAACTACATAGCATTACTATCATGTGGTTAGTGTTAAAAAAAACACTGAGGGTCATGGGATCGAATGCAAAGTGCAAATATTCTCTTTATTTATTTTCTAAGAAGAAAAAAATGTGTGTTAATAAAAGGAATGACAGTAAACTGATGTAGGCAGAACCCTTCCAATACAGATCTTCATAAGGCATATCCTAGATCTGGTAAATATCAAAGCTATCACATCTTAAGATTATGCCATTATAGTGCAACCTTCCTTCTAGGTTAGGGTACTCTTGGGGTCTATTCTTAGCCAACTTTTAACTTAACTCGATACTATTTTTATTTACCATACCCGTCCTTTGAATGTTTTTCCTAAGATGTGATTCTTATGGATAGCCAATACTTGAATAGGTAATCATAAAAATATTAAGAAAACTAAAATGCAAAAAGAAATTCTATTGATAAGTAGCAACCCTAGTATTTCAAATCACACCAAGAAAATACAGAGTTGTTATAACTCAATGTTATCACCTGTAATACATTTGTCATTAAATTATAAAGCACTTGTGAAATTTGATATAAACTAATAATCCTCTTTTCACTATTTCTCATTCGATAGTATATTAGAAAATGAAGAATGCTTTTATATAATAACGCTATTGTTAACTTCTGTTAATAATAAATACTAACATAGTAATAACTTATTTCATATCTTCATCTATCTTAGCATGAGAATTCAAAAATTCCACTCTTTATACAAATCATATTTATGCCATTTTCCTGGAAAATTAATGATCATAATCCATCGAGCAACTCAGTGATTTGAATGCATGTACATATTTAAGATAAAAACATTAAAACTGTACCAATCAAATACTTTAAAAAAACTTGTAGGTTTGTGATCTGAATGTAGTAGGAACAACCACGTTCCACCTAACCATAGATTAGGGTCAGTTATGATGCCTTCCCTTAATTACCCCCAAGCTAAATCATGCATGCCAACAATAAGGACAACCAACCTCAGTTTGAGATATTTGTTATTCATATAGAAAGAGTTTTGCCTAACACAGAGTGATCACACAACAAGAATTCCTTTCCAACATACTAAGCAGTGTCCTTCTCTATATGTTTCCTTCTTATAGTTATTCTTTTTCCTAGGTCTTTTCCACAAGCAACCAATTCCTCATGGAATTTTCGTAGCTAACAAAATCCCTTATTTTCAGGGTGTATCTAGTGCCATAAATGCACTTATGACACTTGTTTTAACTTCCTTGAGTCTAACCCTTCCTTGTCCCTTACTCTTGCATGCATGATTTCCTCATTTAACATGGTTGTCCTCCTCCATTCCTATTTTTAATTTAACTATATTGTCTTATTACATCTATCCTTCAAGGACTTATTGGCATATTTATAATCCAGTCAATTTTATTCAATTTAAACAATAATTCTAAATAGTAAAAACCACTAAATAATGTTCATTCTTTAGGGGATGTTACATCCTCACCCCCTTATTACGAACACTATTCTCGATGATTTATTCCTCTTCCATCGGTTCTGAGAATAATTCTAGATACTTTCCTCATATTTCTTCTTCTAATTCCCAAGTCCCCTCCTTGGGGCTAAAGTGATTCCATTGCACGTTTACCTGAGAGATGACTTGGTTCCGAAGTGTTGCTTCTTTCCTATCCAGAATGTGTAAAGGTTCCACTTGAAACTCCCCTTCTAGTTCCACCTGTACCACATTCCAATCAATAATGTGAGTAGAATCATGGATATATCTTTTTAATAATGAAACTTGAAAAGGGTTTGATTCTTCCAAGATATGGAAGGGTCCGCAAAACCGCAGTGCTAATTTGGTACAACTTCTTAGTTTGAGAGAGCTCTTATTTTGCTTGTCCCGAAGATATAGATGGTCTCCAACAAAAAATTCTTTATGTGGTCTTTTTAAATCAGCGTAACTCTTTCGGCGATCTTGTTCCACCTTCAAGTTTTTATGTACTTTTCGAACGGTTTGCTGCATGTTCTGTAATAGTTCGCGTCCTACCAGTAGATGATCCATGGGGCTATCCTAGATAACTGGGGTAGTGCACTTATTTCCATACAAGATCTCAAACATGCTCATTTTTTTAGGCTTGATATTCGTAGTTGTATGGGAATTCCTGTTAGTTTTTGATAGCTCGGTGGCACTCCTGCATCAGGTGCCTAGGTGCAGGGGTGATTAACTATGGAGTCTCATTTATATTCATAAAGTGACTTTAGTAAATGTGTTTTTTATTAAAGTACCTTTTTGATGTGACTTTATGATTTTAAAGTGAGTTTCACTTTATTATGTTTTTAAAGTGACTTTAAGTCATAAAGTGTACTTTTAAATATTTAGGGTGATGTGACTTTTCAAAAAGTAAAAATTTGTTATAAAGTTCACTTAGGAGATTTAAGTGAATGAGAGATTAGATCCCAGCCATAGATCTCTTGGCCAAGATCTAATCTCGACCGTTGAAGGCGAAAAGTCATGAGAATAACCCTAATAGGGTAAATAAAGTGCATGAGACTTCATTTGGCACATTATTCAAGGGTGATTTCTTGGAGAGGGCTCGATTTCCAAGAGAGGAGCTTGGAGAGAAGTGTGAGAAGCACATTTTTGCAGGTGAAAGCTGAAGGAGAGCAAGGGCACAATTTTTAGACAGGGCTGGGAGTGATTCTCAGTTGGCACGAATATCAAGGAGCCACCATTACTGCTGCACAGAAATCGAGATAGTACGGCTAGCATTTATTGCTGGCACGCATTTCCAAAAAGGTACGGCTGCATTTATTGTAGACACAAGTTTCAAGAAGAAAGTACAGGTCCGTACAGTACGTTTTTGGGCTCGTTTTTCAAGAATATCAGGCACAGATTCCGAGGAAGAAATCTGGCACTTTTCCCAAGGAAAAACAACACGTTTTTTGAGGCCGTACGGATGCATTTAATGCAGTCCGTAGAGTACGGTTGTTGATTGTTTTGGCATAGATTTCGAGGGCTGCATTTAATGCTCTCAGGTACAGAAATCGAGGACTGTTAGTGACTTATTTCTGCACATTTTTCGAGAAGGGATTTGCACAGAAATCAAGGCAGCATTAGCACGGAAACCAAGACAGTTTACTGGGTTATTTGCATTGGTCAAGATAAGTTATATTTTGACTGTAAATTGATGTCTGATATTTTTTAAAATCTCAATAAAATTTTTGTCCTGCATGTTGGTTTTCCCCCAGGGGTTGAAGGGGGTTTTTCGAGGGTCTATTTGACCAAAATACTGTGTTTTTAAATGTGTTACAGTTTGCTGATATTTTAAATTTTCCGCTGCTAAATGTGCTTTATAAACAGTATATCAGCCCACAGGATAGTTCCATTGAATGGTTAATTAATGTGCTTGATTGTGGTTTACTGTTGAGGCCTGATATCGAAGGTTTATGAAGTGTTTGACGAAATCTGTAAGTAAACAGAGGTCTGATTTTTTAACATGGTATCAGAGCTGGGGCTCTGAGATTTCAGTAGATTGTTGGATAGCAGAGAAGTGCTGATTTTTTCTAGTGCATGTGAAGTAACAGCTGTCTGTAAATTTTTTTTTTGCTGAGAGTGAGCAGAGAAGTGCTGGTTCAGTACAGCTGATATTTTTTTTTGGTCAAAGAAGACAGAGTGTGCCTTGTTGGAAAAAGAGCAGAAGAGAATGATGGCTTGCATCCGATTTGAAGATAGGTTGGAAGGGATTTCCAACTACTTACAGTGGAAAGCACGGATGATAGCTGTTCTTAAGGAAAACAAGTTGTGGGCCTTTGTTAGTACCACAGCAGGGATGATTTTAAGGAACCATACTTATTTAAAAGTGTATAAATGTTGGCGAATATTACCAATTCTTAAAACGCCAACTATAAAATGATTGGCGATATTTTTCAAAAAATATTTTAATTTCCAAGGATTTTATATCGTTTATATAATAATTTGGCGATTTTTAAGGTGAAAAAATTTTACCCCATCAAAATTGGGCGAAATAGGGCTTCAAAAAATGCAAAATGGCGAATGTTTTTTGGGGAAAAAACATGGAAAAATAGCCCACTGGGCTAAAATTCGCCCCTAAAATTATCCCTGTACCACAGTGGCTCCTCCCATAGCTGATCCTATAGCCCTTGACATACATGAGGTGAAGGAGGCCAGAACGCAGAGACTTCTTCTGGATGGTGTTAAAGATCACCTCATCCCACATTTGGCAGAGAAACTAACTGCTAAGGGGATGTGGGATACTTTAAAAATTTTGTATGAGAACAAGAATGAAAATCGTAAAATGGCCCTAAAAGATAAGCTTCATTGCACTAAGATGACGAGAGGTGAGAATGTAGCCTCTTACCTCACTAGACTCAGACAGATAAAAGATGAACTGAGTGCAGTTGGTGAGGTGATTCCTGATCCCAAGCTAGTGCGGATAGCCCTGAAGGGCTTCACTAAGGAGTGGGACGTGTTTGTGAAGTGTGTAGTTGGCAGAGAGAACTTTCCCTCTTGGGAAAGACTATGGGATGATTTTACTCAGGAGGAGATCCGAGAAGGAAAGACTGGGCAGGTTGCTGATGAAGAGAATGTGGCCCTTTCAGCTAAGGGTAGAAAGAAAAAGGGTGGCTCGAGCAGTGGAGCCAAAGACTTGAGCAAAGTAAAATGCTTTTCTTGCCAGAGTTATGGTCACTATGCTGGGCAGTGTCCCAACAAGAAGAAGCACAAGAAGAAAGAAGAGGCTGAGAAAGCCTCTCCAGCTGAAGTGGGAGATTTTGCGAAGGAATTCGAGAAGGAATTCTCGCTCGTCTCCATTCTTTTAGACAGTAGTGTAGCAGAGAGTTTGGATACTGGAGCATGGTACATGGATAGCGGAGCAACACACCATATGACAGGGATACGAGCAATGTTCTGAGAGTTGATAGATATTGACAGAGTTATACTGACTGAGGATGGGTATGCCGGCACCCATGCAGTAGAAGGAGTTGGAAAAGTCCTATTCCAACTCGAGTCTGGTGGTTATCTGGAGGTTAGCGATGTGTTGTGTGTTCCAGAGCTGAAGAGGAACTTGGTCTCAGTTTCAGCTTTGGAGGATGACGGATATGCGGTTCTTCATTTGAGAGGACATGTTTATATATATCTGGTGAGTGGGGTCCTGGGTGCAGCGAGTCTGCTTAGCATCCGTGATGGCCGGATATACCGAGTTTTGGGGCATCCGGTGGATGGTGAGCCTGGTGAGATATCAGACTCAGTGGCAGCAGTAGTGGCTGTCAGTATGGAGGATTCATCCAACTCTGTGAGGAAACAGAGTTGGTATGAGATGGTTCTTCAGGATGAGCAGGAGAGTGAGGAGAACTCTCAGTTCAGAGTTGTCAGACGGAGACCTTCAACAGTTGTTCCAGTGCAGAGATCTGATAGGCATTCAGATTCAGAGGGAGCTTCAGTTATTGGAGGGAGAGATCCAGGTGGAGCTGATGACAGTAGTACCTCCCTCGCTAAGAGGGAGTGTTAGTTTTTGATAGCTCGGTGGCACTCCTGAATCAGGTGCCTAGGTGCAGGGGTGATTAACTATGGACTCTCATTTATATTCATAAAGTGACTTTAGTAAATGTGTTTTTTATTAAATTACCTTTTTGATGTGACTTTATGATTTTAAAGTGAGTTTCACTTTATTATGTTTTTAAAGTGACTTTAAGTCATAAAGTGTACTTTTAAATATTTAGGGTGATGTGACTTTTCAAAAAGTAAAAATTTGTTATAAAGTTCACTTAGGAGATTTAAGTGAATGAGAGATTAGATCCCAACCATAGATCTCTTGGCCAAGATCTAATCTCGACCGTTGAAGGTGAAAAGTCATGAGAATAACCCTAATAGGGTAAATAAAGTGCATGAGACTTCATTTGGCACATTATTCAAGAGTGATTTCTTGGAGAGGGCTCGATTTCCAAGAGAGGAGCTTGGAGAGAAGTGTGAGAAGCACATTTTTGCAGGTGAAAGCTGAAGGAGAGCAAGGGCACGATTTTCAGACAGGGCTGGGAGTGATTCTCAGTTGGCACGAATATCAAGGAGCCACCATTACTGCTGCACAGAAACCGAGATAATACGGCTAGCATTTTTTGCTGGCACGCATTTCCAGAAAGGTACGGCTGCATTTATTGCAGACACGAGTTTCAGGAAGAAAGTACAGGTCCGTACAGTACGTTTTTGGTCTCGTTTTTCAAGAATATCAGGCACAGATTTCGAGGAAGAAATCTGGCACTTTTCCCAAGGAAAAATAGCACGTTTTTTGAGGCCGTATAGATGCATTTAATGCAGTCCGTACAGTACGGTTGTTGACTGTTTTGGCACAGATTTTGAGGGCTGCATTTAATGCTCTCAGGTACAAAAATCGAGGACTGTTAGTGACTTATTTTTGCACATTTTTTGAGAAGGGATTTGCACAGAAATCAAGGCAGCATTATCACGGAAACCAAGACAGTTTACTGGGTTATTTGCGTTGGTCAAGATAAGTTATATTTTGACTGTAAATTGATGTTTGATATTTTTTTAAAAGCTTAATAAAATTTTTCTCCTGCATGCTGGTTTTCCCCTAGGGGTTGAAGGGGGTTTTTCCAGGGTCTATTTGACCAAAATACTGTGTTTTTAAATGTGTGTTACAGTCTGCTAATATTTTAATTTTTCCGCTGCTAAATGTGCTTTATAAACAGTATATCAGCCCACAGGATAGTTCCAATGAATGGTTAATTAATGTGCTTGATTGTGGTTTACTGTTGAGGCCTGATATCGAAGGTTTATGAAGTGTTTGACGAAATCTGTAAGTAAACAGAGGTCTGATTTTTTAACAATTCCACCAGATGCAAATACTCTTCCCACTTAGTAGGTATTTCCATGACGTACATCCTTAACATATCTTCGATGACTTGGTTTGTACATTCAGTTTCCCATCACTTTCAGAGTGATAACTAGTGCTGAAGTTTATTTTGGATTCTAAACCTCCAAACAATGATTTCCGAAAATTTGATGTGAATATAAAATCTCTATCTGAGATTACCATCTTTGGTACTTCGTGCAATCAAAATGTTTCCTTTAATAATATTTCTGCAATATTAACTACTTTGTAAGTTGATTTCATAGGAATGAAATGTGTAAATTTTCTTAATTTATCTACCACTACCATAATTGAGTCATGGTGTTTTTTTGTTTTTGGAAAACCTGTGATGAAGTCCAAAGAGATAAATTCCCATTTCCATTCAGGAATTGGTAAAGTTTGTAACAACCCTGCTGGATGTTGATATTCAACTTTCACCTGTTGACGTTCCAAGCATTTAGATAGATAATAGACTAAATATGCTTTAATCTTGGCAAAAAATATTGCTTTCTCAGGTAGGTTATCATTTTTTGATATCCGAGATGGCTTGCAAAAGGAGGTTAATGCATCTCATTTAAAATAAACAGTTCTATTTTCGTGATATTAGGCATGTACAATCTTTCCTTATACCAAACGAGGCATTTTTGGTCAATCTTGAATTCTATCCCATTTAAATTTATTTCATTTTTCTGTAATTTATTTAACAGATTTATATATTCAACATCGTTCTCACTTGAGTTTTTACTTCATTTATGTGATCACTCTCCAATTGGCTCATTATTAATTCATATACTTTGTGAGCTCTTCGACTAAGTGCATCTTCCAACTTATTTTCCTTACCCTTAATATGCTTCATGTCGAAGTTGAATTCGCTTAAGAAGGAAAGTTGAATTCGCTTAAGAAGGCCATCCATCTTGCTTTCCTGGCATTAATTCCAGGTTGTGTAAATAAATTCTTTACGCAAGTATTATCTGTTAACAAAAGGAACTTTTTCCCTAGCAGGTAATGAAACCACATTTTCAAAGCATGTACTACTGCCGTGAGTTCCATGTCATGAACTACATAGTTTCGTTCATGTTCTTTCAATTTACAGGACTCGTAACATACCACGTGTCCTTCTTGAGATAACACTCCTCCCACTCCCTTTTTACTAGCATCTATAGAAACCGTATAGTTCTTGTAAGGGTCTGCTACTTTTAAACTAGGCTCCTTGGTTAATAACTCTTTCAGGTTTTCAAAACTTTCTTGACACCTTAGGGTCCATACAAATTTTACTCCTTTCTTTTGCAAAGAGGTAATAGGATAGGAAATTATTAAGAATCCTTCGATAAACCTCCAGTAATAACCATTGAGTCCGATGAAGGATCAAATATTAGCTACATCCTTAGGTACTGGCCAATCTGAAATAGCTTTTATTTTCTGTGGATCCGTCATGTTTCCTTTCTCAAAGATAATGTGACCTAAATAATGAAATTTATTTTTTAAGGAATTCACTTTTTTCAAATTTAGTGTACAACTGATGTTCTCTTAGGGTTTGTAGAACAATTCTTAAATGTTGTTGATGCTCATCTTCCGTCTTGGAGTAAATTAATATATCATTGATAAAAAATAATACAAAATGGTCTAAGTACTTGTTAAAGATACTATTCATTAGACACATGAATGTGGTGGGAGCATTGGTTAAATCGAAAGGAATTACTATGAATTCCCTGTCTGTAACGGGTCTTGAAATTTGTTTTGTTGATGTCTTCATTTTTAATTCTGATCTGATGGTAGAAAGACCCTAAATTTAATTTTGAGAAGACTTTAGCTCCCCCTACTTGATTGAACAAATCATTGATTCATGGTAGTCGATACTTATTTTTAATGGTTACCTTGTTTAACTGCCTATAGTCGATACAAAGTCGTAGGGTCCTCTTTAATTCAGTCAGTTCAGGAATTCTCATTCGATATGGTAATTTTTATACCGATGTGGATCTAGGTAAAATTTCAATGGAAAAATATATTTCTTGTTGAGGGGGTAGTCTTGGTATCTCTTCCGAAAACACATCTGAAAATTCACTTAAAATAGGGTCATCAGTTACAGGTGTTTGGATTTCATTAAGGAGTCGGTCAGTGACCCAAACCACATAAATATTGCAACATTTCCTCATATATTTGTTTAGTTTCATAGAAGAAATATGCCTTATAGATACATGTTTAGGTATGCCATTTACCATTCTAAGAATTTGATCCTCAGCAATATATGTAAAAGTTTTATTAAAACAATTTAACACTACTTTATACTTCTCTAACTAGTCCATTCCAATTATCATATCATACGACTCTATTGGTAAAACATTGAGGTTAATTCTAGTCTTGTGATCTTGTATTTTAACTTCACAATCAACAATAAAATCAGTTACCTTTCGTTTAGCTCCAGTGGCTAGTTGGACTAACCAGGGTTTCGAATGCTTCACCTTGGTGAGTTGGCAGTGCTCCATCATCTTGTGATTGATGTAGCTTAAAGTGGCTCATGGATCAATTAATATAGAAAGGGTATGGTTAGAAATTGTACCTTCAATTTCCATGATTGCAGACTAGTGATCTCCCTATCGATCTTTCAGGGATGCATTAATTATGTGGAAGCTTTTACCAATTTCCCCAACGGTAAATGATTCTTGCAACTTATGTAAAACTTTGTTTGCTTCATTGAAGCGTAGGTAGTTTCGTCATAAATGGGCTTATCCACACTCTCAGCATTTCAGAGGTTCTTTAGGGGTCTCAATAGTCCCTTTTTGTCCAAAGTTAGCAGGTTTAACACCTTTCTGCTGCATCTGTTCATATCTGTTATAGGGATTCCCTTGAGAATTTACTGGCATATTTTACTAAAAGGTGGTGGTTTGAATCCCTTCTTCTGTTGGTTGAATCTTTCTTGCTTCTTATCCTTCCACACTTTGGAGGTGTCATTACTTTGTTTATACTATTCAAAACATATCCTTTCCTTCCTTAACACTTCAGTTAAGGTTTTTGGGTTATCGAATTGGATCCAGTATTTATAAGACTATGGAAAACAACTTAGGAACCTCCGAACTTTCACCTTTTCTTCCTTAATATAAGGTACGAATCGTAGCAGATCCAAAAATTTATTTATAAGATCCTCCATGGTCATTTGTTCAAGTTTTAACTCATAAAAATCCCTTGTTTTTCTCTCATAATAACTTTTCGACAGATATTGCTTCTTAAATAATTTCTTAAATTTTGTCCCTTCCATATTCTTTTCTTTTAACCCATGGGAAATCTTTAGATCCTTCCACCAAATATTGGCCTTCCCTTTTAGATTGTAAATTTCCATCTGTACCTTCATGTTGTTGTATTAGTTGTAAATTTGGAAATAGTTTTTAATGTCCAACAACCAAGATTATGCTTCTTCCCTAATATTTGATTCTCCTTCAAAGCTGGTTGATTTAATTTTCTTGAATTCTCCTTCCAAATGGTCAACTTTTCTTTTTTTGACGAACTTATTCTGATTTTCAGACTTTTAAGTCTTATTGGAGGAGCTATCTTTTCTTTCAGCATTTTCACCAATCTCATGGTCCTTCTTTGTCTATCTTCATTGTTCCTTTCCATTGCTATTTTCATGTAGCCTTTGTAGTAATATTTCATTAATTTCCTGCTGCTTTTCCTGAGCCATATTTAGATGTTCATTATCCTCTTTAAAACTATGTATTTCCATAATCAAATGTCTCATTGTTTTAAGTACTTAACTGGCTTCAGAATATTCTTCTTCTGGTTGTGTTGCATGTTGTGCATGATCATCTTCTTAAGGTTGGCCATCATTTTCATTATGCGAGGCCATTGTTTTGTCCCGGAAAATAAAATATTATGCATACATACAAAAACAACAAAATTTTCATTGTTAGAATATCATTTCAGTGTGTTCAGCGAAAAACTAGATGTTTCCATAGGCAACAAGGTTGAACCTGTGGCTCTGACACCATATGTAAAATACCCATAAGAAAATAACTTGTTATCCCCTTTAACTAATTCCTTTGTTAATTAGTTCATGAGTATGCAATAAAATAGTAAGGCAAAATGATTTAAAAGCCAAGGATTCTTTTCTTGGCGAGGTAAAAGTTTCGTTGTCTATTGCTTACTTAGCTTTGGCTAACACCATTAATATTTGTCATGACAAGTACGACTTAACACTTGGGGTGCCCATATATCAGTTCAGGTATAAAATCCTATCTATAAAATCATATATTTCTTTAGTGCACTTCCTCTAACTTATCAAACATACACACTAAAATGATCTAAAGTTTCGTTGAAGTCGTTCTTGTTCTACATGACTATTCTTCAAAAGCCACCTTTGGTTTGTTTACCCTATAACCAAATTTCTACACCCATATAATGTTACAAGGGGTCCTCACAACCTTATTCCAACATGGCTTGTCGAGTTTGTGCCATGGTTCCTAACAAATGTTGTTTCTACCGTAACTAAACCTAAGTTCCTACCAAGGATACCAACCTTCGGAGGATTGGCGAAACTTTACCCAAAGGTTTGACTTTTGGAAAGGGAGTTATCACCATAATAGAGGTTGAAGCTGGAATGTCCACCGAAGATGGTGTCCATCCATCCTATCAGGCCTAAAAATAATATGACAGAGATAGATAACAATCTCCTTTAATCTCACTCAAACAATATCCAGGACCTCGAAATAAAATCAATGAATCCCATACATAATAGAGGTTGAAGTTGGAATGTCCAACGAAGATGGTGTCCATCCATCCTATCAGGCCTAAAAGTAATATGACAGAGATAGATAACAATCTCCTTTAATCTCACTCAAACATTAGCTAGGAGCTCGAAATAAAATCAATGAATCCCATACATAATAGAGGTTGAAGCTGGAATGTCCAACGAAGATGGTGTCCATCCATCCTATCAGGACTAAAAATAATATGACAGAGATAGATAACAATCTCCTTTAATCTTGAATTAAATTAACGAAGTCAATTGAATGAATGGAGGGGGGACAGCCATAGAGCTCTGCAAATGTTCGGTTGAATGTTTCTTAGAGTCTTAGTAGGTCGGTGGAGCCCCATCAGCAAAAATCGAGATGGTTCCTGCTCCTCCTCGGGGGGAGAGGGACCGCAGGAGCCCGGAAGATGTGGAGGTAGAGACAGCCACAGTGGGATTAGATAAGGACAAAGGAAAAGCAGTATTCAATTCCTAGACAACTGCCAGAGACGAGGAAGGGTGCAGTGGAACAAGAAAAGAGGAAGTTATTAACCAGGGTACAAGAAGGACAGGACAATGTGTCCCAAAATCCAATATGATCCCACGACTACAGATCAAGTTAGACAGAGTTAGGGAGGAAATTCAATATATGAAGGAAAGGGCCCTCATAGGAAAATTCATGGGGATCTGGCCCACAGAAAATATGTTGGTGGGCTGGATAAACACAACATGGAAACCCCAAGGTCACTATGACCTCCAGCTGGGAGCTAAAGGCTTCTTTACCATCATATTCTTCAACGAAGAGGATAGAACTAAGATCTTTGAGAATGTCTCCTACTTTTTCAACTCGACAGGTCTTTTCTTGAGACCCTGGAAAGAGCAATTCGACCCAAACAAAGAAAATATGACTGCCGCTCCGGTTTGGATCAGAATGTATTCCCTACCTTCGGAATACTGGAAGGAAGAAATTCTAACAGATATAGGGAACTCTTTGGGGACCTTCATCAAAGTCTCTGAACAAACGAGATAGAGGAAATACATCTCGTTCGCCAGGATTTGCATTTACCTAGACATCTCAAGAGATCTACCTGATGGAATAGAGTTAACATGGGAAGATGAGGAATGGTTTCAAGCCATAGATTATGAGCAGATCCCATTCAAATGCAGGCGCTGCCATGAACATGGGCATTTGTTTAGAGACTACCCCCAAAATAAGAGATCAGGCAGGAAGCAAGAGAAAGATCATCTAGATGAGGAAGGTTTCACCAAAACCCAAAATAAAAAGAGGCAAGCCAAAAATATTTCGGGCCTAGACATACACAAAAGGGTGCAAACCTAGAATCGGTTCGCAACCCTTCAAGAAGATTAGTCAATAAAAATGGCCAAGGCTCAAACAACAGCAATGCAAGACAAAAATCCAAGCAATCATCAAGGGGAAGAGGACAAAGAAACACCAGGAGATGTCAAGATTCTAGCCCCAATGGACTCCCCAAGCATCAAGACTGCTTCCCCAGATGGCTGCACTCTGATCCGACCCGAGGAGTCCCAAATAGAACCAGGATCTGGGGAAGGTGTTCCAAAAGACATGGAGGTAGGAGATCTAGACCTTGACAGAATGGAGGTAGCTTGCTCTGATCAAGACCCAACAAAGATCCCCCCACAGCAAGTATCTCTTCTAGAGAAAGCGATCATCCAAGCCAAGAATGGAAATACCCTAGGAGTAGTGACAGAATCTCTCAAAGTCACAGATGGGAAAGGGAAAAACTCAAAAAAAGACAAAAGAGGAAGACCAAGTAATATCTAGAGAATCAAAGCAATAGGAGAACATCTGGTGGCTTCAGGGAAGTATCCAACCATAGATGCAGCACTCTCTCCCCCCAATTAATTTGTTCTCAATGCAGATTACAACTTGGAACATCAGAGGTTGTAACAGTGCGCTAAAGAAGTGCATATTGAAAAGAAGAATCTATAGGGATAATTCAAGGATAATCTTCCTTCAAGAAACTAAATTCTTGGGAGAAGAATTAGCAAAGACAACCCAAAACGTATGGAAGGGATGCAAATCGATCGCCATTGATGCTAGATGTCACACCCCGGTTTTCACCCCATTGCATTAGATGTATATGATGTATATATTGTAATGATCATGGTGTGGAGCTAAAGGCCAAGGCCCCACCATTGATCGGTTATGCTATGTTTTGGATTTAAACTTGTCACCGATGGTATATCGGGGCATGTGGCACATATTAATTTTATCATCATGTAAATATGCATCTTTAATTAAATAACCCGACCAGCTATGATCGCGGCAACTAAAATGAGAAAGGGGCATGATTTTCACAAGGATAAGGGTGGGGAATTTGTCAAACCTTGGGCCAATGAGGGAAAATACCCATGTGTCTTCTTTCCTTGCCTTACCCAGCCACCTTCATTAAGAATTTGTGCTGGTAGCTGGGGGAAGTTATGACAGTTATTGTTTTGGGAGTGGGTGTAGCAAGACTGTCAGTCCTTGCCCACACGCACACTCCACTCATGGTTGGACTTCACAATGGAAAAGGAAAAACCACGGCGATCACTCTGGCGGACATGCTACTCTCTTCACGATAGTGCGGAAGCTCTCACGCACTTCCGATCTGCATTCTCCACTGTTGTTCGTGCATCACGTTTTCATTCATTCCTCATGATAGTCTGATTTCTCCCATGCATAGGCTTCTTTATTGTTTGTCTCACGCAGCCGGAAGAGAGGAGTCGTTCCACTGCCATTCACGTTTTCCTCACGAAGGAATTGACTATGTTTCAACCTGTATTTGGGACTGAGTGTGGATTTCTCTCACGTGCTATGTTTTTTCGTTGTTGTTACTCGCGGAGCTAGCTGGGAGTCATTCAGCCACTATCACCCACGATTTTCCTGTGGAAAGCCAATTTTACACTCAGGGACTGCGTGTAAGTTTTGCTTGCTGTTTTGTGGCTTGTGCTTATGTTTCCCTTCTGTCTTTGGGAGTCTGGATAAGTCTCCCTGGCGGTTTTGTTGCCCAGGATGGGTCATTGTTTTCCCCATGTTGTAAATTGTGTGCACTGATACATTCAGTGGACTGTGGTAAATTCGTTTGAGAGTCATTTTGGCCACGATAGGGCCAAGAATGACTCAGGAGTCGTTTTCCCTGTTAAGCTGTGACAGTTGATTTAATTGCATGCGTGCAATGGTTGGTCTTCGGACTGTGTTAGGAGCAAGGATGGGGGCTTGGTTTGCTTGATAAACCTGTTGTGTTGGAAACCACACAGACAGATCTAGAGGGATGGATTTCTTCTCCACAACCCCTGAATAGCACTGGAAGGGAATGCAGGGCCTAGGGGACCGTGTAGCAGAGAAGGGACTGATTCCTTGTGTTGGGTGTGTGTGGGTGTTTTAGAAGCCAGGCTAGTTCTGGTGTAGGTGTTCTTGGCTCTGCAATGAGCTCACCAGCTTAGCATTTAGCCTTTCCCACTCCTGGATGGCCTGATAAACCCACTGTGTTGGCTTGGCTATGCTTTGTGTATCCTTGGCTATGTGTAAGCCTGCTTGTTCCCTTATTCCTTGGAGAATCATGCCTAGCTCACGGGTGGCAGCGCTACTGAGAGATTAAGGAGCACCCCGACCTATGGTTGGGTGGAACGTTGCAGCGGCGTAGCTCGTTGCGGATCGAGTTCTTTATAAGATAAGTGATATTGCTCATTTTACTTCCGCAATCATACTTTTGTTAATGATTATGATGAACATGTTGATGAATGAATGCTGTATGAATGTGTGTTGTTTCCGCTGCGTATGATAAAGATTTGCATCGGTGCATGTTCTAGTTCAAATTATTTTACATCAGCATTCTGTTTCAGTTAACTTATGCCTTCACATGTTCATGGGGCTGGTTGCCTGATGCTACTAAGAATTCTCACAAGCATACACAGGAAAAATAGAGAGAAGAAAAGAGACTTAATCACATGAATGAAGAGATGAATATTGGTGTGTATCCTTCCATTGAATAATGATGAATAATAGTGTACATAAATAGTGCATCCCTCATAGGAAAATCGAATTGTATGGAAACAACTCATAAAGCTCAAAAAGGCCGACTTACCAAAATATAGCAAACCCCCATAGGTGGCTAAAGCACTTTCCAAATCTATCAAGGACCTCATGAGTTGGAAAAAGCATGAGTGAGTTGTTAAGGAGATGGAAGAAAACATGCTAATACTAGAAAATGGAGAAAAAATAATGGAGGATGGTTTGGAAACAAAATCTACCAGTTTCCTAGTTTAGTAGCTTTTATCTTATCCATAGAAAAGTAGGGAAAGAAAAAAAAGCAGAATAAAGAAAAATCTGTTTTAAAGTGTTGTATACTAATTCTAGATGGTCAAAAGGTGGTCAAGATCAACCCAGAATTAAAAATAAATCATTCCCAGGATATAGATGGTATGTAATGACTTTATGGTGGAAGTGGATGCCAACTAATTAAGCTAGTGGGTGAATAATTAATCAAATAATGATTAATTATTTTATCCTAAGTTATGAGTGGGTTTAATATATTCCAACATTTTTTAATCTCTATTAGTAATATGTCCACATGACGCAATTCTTATAATCCTTGGAAATATTACAAGGTGAAATATTAATTCTTTATGGTAGTAGATATTTTGAGATGCAAAACAAACCCCGTAACATAATTTGGATTCACACACAGTGGTTTCAATCTAATTTACCCCATCTTCATATATAGAACATTTATATTCAAACTGAAGTTTAAATTCACATAAATCAATTCATACCACTGACATATATAGATAATACATATTCAAACACTAAATCAACTTCACACACAATCAAACCCACAAGACCTTCACATGTAGAGTTACACCCATTCAAACCTCTAAATATTCTAATCAACCCTTTGATTCCTAATTCTACTCATTCCCTAATATTTTGATATTTTTAATATAAAAAAAATACATATAAACCCTTATATACCTATCAATATATTACTTCCAATTTATATTATTTTAAAGCGGTATTATAAACTTATAATATCCTCTATTTGATGAACCTCATAAGCTAAATTCAACTTAAGATATAATCTCATTCCAAATGTTACATACCAAATACTTCAAATAGCATAAAATAGAAAATAATAACTAATTCCACACTTAAGAATAATAAATATTCAATAAATAATATTCATCTTTAAATAGGTAACATTATAAAGATTGTAAATTATTAAATGTACAAGAAAAAATGCATATTCAAATGAATCCTTTATTATAAAGAGGATCGAGAGGCCATGACATATCCTACACCCTAAGTTGATCTAACTATCACTAATGTATTAATAATAAATTATCTAGTTAGGGCCTTAACATAATAGGAAATCATTGAAGGTCTTTCTTCATTATATATATTTTTAAGATAAATTTAAGTTTGGGCTTCAGTTTCTTGTAAAGGTTTTACTATATTTATGTCTATATCACTTATTTACACCATTATTTTAATTTTAAATTGTTATATTTATTAGTTTCTTGTTTCATTATTGATTTACATAGATTTTTAGTTGAATTTAGGTTATTTCATATATGTATTTTTTTCAAAGTCCATAAATTAGTTTAGATCATGACTTAGAGCTTGTAAATTTCCTTCTCAATGTTGGAGATTTTAAAAACTAAAGTAAAGATTATCTCTTTAAAATAATACTTGCTTAGATTTCTTAGATTTCATTTTCTCATAACATTTTTTTTAACAATTTGTCTAGATGAAAATGTCAAGGGTTGAATTCTTATGATTTTTACAATTCTTTAGGGTAGGGATGGAAATGGTTTATTAAATCACCAATTTATTTTCAAACAAACAAAAAATTTAAAATTTTTTCTTTGTTTGAAATGAAATACTTACCTATACCTAATTCATTTATCCGATTAACGTAGCATAATGCACATATGTATATTGGTTTTAACCCATTCAATTTTTCTTACTCACACTTTATTTATTTGGTGGCCAAAATAAGTTTACAGTTTCTATGTAAGGTTGATTTTTTTTCTCCTCCAACAACAAATTTACAATAAGGAACCAAAAACCTCATGTTCATCCAGTAATTAGGTTATTTAGTGTTTTATTTGTTCCGTAGTCCTAGAAGCTATGATACTTATAAAGCTTATATATCTAGAGATGATACTTTTAACTTACTTCATCCTTAATATCAAGAGTTCATGATTTTTTTTATTCCAAAGTCCCTACAGGTCCATAGATTGATGCCAATGATAACATCCCATCTTGTGAGAATACCGGTCCAAGTTATGAATCTAAAAGTTTCTCCAAACTAAAACTAATCTATTACCATTTTCTTTATTGAGTTTGTGTGGCCTTTCTTAGTGAGAATTTTAAGAATGATAACATTTGAAGATTTAAAATCTAATAAATTGAATAGGATTGCTAGTACAAAATTACATTGAACAAATCATATTCATACCCAAGTATGTTATAAAGGTATATTTCTCCTAATTATTTTCTTCAAACCTATCCAAACCTGAGCACTAGGGAAACAACACATTGGATGATTTTTAGTCGGCTAGACTATAACTTATAATGGCCAAATGAATCACAAACTATCTCTTACTCACACTAGATATAAACACAAGAAAAACATAGAACCTGACTCACAACAACACTAGCAGGACTCATAGCTTTCGTTGCACCATGGAATTCATTCCCCTTAAATACAAACTAAAAAAAGAAAAAACTTTAGCTCTCAACACTAAAATAACTGTGATATTCCCAATATATTTACAGTTGATTACAAGATCACACACAAATGACAATCCATCTTTCTTATTACAAAATGATATTCAAACACCTACACAGGGATGTCTCAACTTTTTGACAGTTGTATAACCAGCTGGAGGATAATTGAGTACATTAGACTCATGAGCATAATGGGCTCAATGCTAAACAGGGATTACAACCCACACAAATGTTACATGAAATTTCCAACGGAGAACAAAATATCCCTTCAACCTAACAAGTTGGATAAACCCTCTAATGTGTTAGGGAAAATCACAACACCAACAACAATGTTTTGTATTCATCTTGATAGGCTATATTAACGTCCAAATATAAATGGTGGAGATTAACTCGACACCATTAATCCTACTATGATACCTATTGAAGGATATATGCACCGAGATAAACCACTCATGTACCACTTTAAAGGATAGGGCTAAGCTTAAACCAACTGTACCACCCAATTAACATACAGAAGCACATTTACAAACTCTATGCACACAAACATACACACATACCATACAATGGAATTGGGGATCGATTCAACAACCGTAGATATTAACTTATAAAACTACATATTTATATAGACATGGTGATTTTTACGGTGACCATAATTTTCATCATTGGGTCGGAGACTATTACAAACACAACATAGTCATTGTCAAACCATTCTTTGATTTAAGCATTAATATTTATTAGCAGTGCACCAACAACGTGCCTCTAAAATAACTTTGAAAAAAATCCTCTGCATAGTTTCCACATGTCACTTTGTGACTGGATGGCGGGATATGACTCTCGACCTTCTCCATTGGACCTCCTCATGGTGACTCCTTTTTACAACTCTGCTTCCAAACTCTAGAATGTTGATGCATTCCCCATCTTAACATTCCCATTGAGCCTATATTAAACTTGTGCAGTTGTACATAACTCTGATATTTCAGGACCGTTACATTATCGAAATTCATTCGTTAAACCTCATTTGTTAGGACTTCCCTCAAACTTCATTGATTTCCTCTCTCATGTAGGAACTCTAATGATACTCTATTGCAACCACATGTCAACCTTGAATATTCTATTAGACCATATCTTTCGGGGTGTCTCTCAAACAAACTTGTTGACATCTTAGATATCAAATATCAATGTCCAATCTGGTTTTTCCACTTGTCATCATTTCATGATTCTTTTTCACTATTCTCTATCTAGACTCCTCTTGATCATATTTGATGACATCGAACTCAAATAACACCTCTGACACTCTCATTTGTTTATAGGCGTCATCTTCCAATACGTTAAAAACATACGTTTAAATTGTTTTCGAAGTCAGGAAAATATCAATTATTTTTTTAAAACGTCATTAATTTATTTATTTATTTTCATATCCCACATGGATTTGGCCATGGGATGTGTGTTTTATGAGTTTATCACCTGGATATTTGATAACCTAGACATTAGCCATAACTGTTGGAATAATTTTTACATCTTGAAGTCATTTGATGAGTTAAGACACCTCATCATTCAATAATCATATTTTCTAGAAAATGCATTTTCCACCACATTTTAATTTCCCATTTTATAAATGATCCCATAATCTTACTTTAGTATTTTTTTTCAACAACATCTCTTATTTCTATTTTTCTATGCTAGTATTTTTACTCTGAGAATTGAACTTGGGCCAGTGATGGAAAACTCTCTCCAATTTATTTCTTGACCAAAACTCAACCAACATACCCTAGCATCTTATTGATCCATTTGTGTTACTCTGGAGATTACAATGTCCATTCCAAAAACACTTCAAAGTGTGATATCTATTTTTATCTGAAAGTGTCTTCCAATGAGACGGGGGAACCAAGTTTTGACTACATGAAGGATGGCCATCATATCTTTTTGATAAGTGGATTCACCCATTCCAACCTCATTTTTTACTAGTGAAGGTCAAGAATTTTT
>LPNX010281580.1:164972-208335 GCA_001517045.1 Pseudotsuga menziesii
CCCCTAACACCTCTCTCTCACTCATAACACCTAACACCTCTCTCTCTCTCCACTCTCTCTCAATCCCCAACTCACCCAACTAAACTTATCCCCCACCCCCTATCTATTCCCAAATTCTCTCTCTCTCTCTCTCTCTATCTCTCATATACACCCACATTACACATCCACGGGTCACCCCCCCTCTTCCCCGAAAATCTTAAGATAGATCATTTTCTTTGAAGAATTTGCTATTTGATTAATGATTAATGGTTGTTCTGGTTTGGTAATATAGACTTCCATTTTCTGTAAGAATAATTTTAGGGTGATTTATTTTTAGCTCATAGACCTTAATATTGGTACGATAGGAAATCTAATTTCTTTTTAATTTCTATATGGATAATTTCTTTTTTTATTTCTTATAGGGAGTTGAGTTCGATGAGCAGTGATTAGAATTGAGTGATTTTCATTTTACTTACCAACTACTGAAAATGTTTATCCATATACTTTGCTAATTTCCTTTGAAATAAAAATACTTTCCTGGGTTGACAATTAAATATTGAACACTCTGTTTTTTAAGAAATTAATAGGTATATTGAGTGGCCAACACTCTACAGGATTGGGAATCCTGCTCACTACTTCTGAAAAATCAATAGCCCCTATGTATATAGAATCATCAGGATCCTCCTGATGGGAAAATGGAATTTTAGTGTGCTCTTGGACAAAATGATTTTCCAACAAAGACATGGGATCATGCATTCTTTTGGGAGCCTCTCCTAAACTCATTTCTACTATGGCCTTGCCCAGGATTGCAATGTGAGTAGAAGTTTGCACTGTAAAGAATCACAAATTCAAAGGGAACTTGGGCCAACACTTCTTCTTGGATGATGCAAGATTTGGGAAAACCCCATCTACGACAGTCTGATAAGCAATCTCTTGTAAGACCATCCTCAGTAGCAGATGAACTGTATTACTTCCCCAAGTCCAAATGTAGAAAAAGTACTCACGTACATACCAATCCCTCATGATAGAAATTCGATATCTTCCCTCTGTGAAATCTTTGGGGCATCTACCTTGAAAATCATCTTGTACATTGACCCTATAAAGTGGTTAGAAATTTCATATATCTGAGGGAAGAAATTATCTTCCCACATATCTGAACAATAAATGTGGACTAGTGGATATGTTTTGTTCCAATTCCATCCCATGGATGAGAATGAAGAAGTTGCACAAAAATTTCCATGGCGTACCCTGACATGTAGAAAGTCGTCTTCTTAGATGTCAAAACCTTATGATATTTTTCAATTGCTTCTTTGAGTACCACTAATAGGATTTGTGCCCAGTTGAAGGATTCACTTATAAGTAATATGTGATGGGCTATAGGATTCCATTCAAACTTGAACTCTGTAGAGTTAGATAAACCATATAGCCGGAAAAACATGGCTTCTAGCAGTGAGAATGGTTCTCTAAACTAGGAAATGGGGTAGGCCTTGTATTCTTTGGGGATAAATTCAATAGGGTTATCCATCTAGGATTTTATTACTTCCTCAAAGTCGAATTGGCTCATGGTTGCATCGAGAAATTTGCATGTGAGGAGTTGTTGAGGAGGTTTGAGAGAATAAGATCTTGTAAATGAATCTGGATGGAAAGAGGCCACCGGGATTCCAATATGTTCATTGAAAGACCATTCTTTTGGGTTTTCATGGTCGAGTGTCCACTTGACCGGGTTAGTATACGGGCATGAAAGTAGGTCTAGATGCAATGCAGTGAAGCCGAGAATTGTTAATTTTAGCATATGCATGCTGATCATGGGTAATGGAAGAAAAATCATCATTGTCAAAAAATGCGTAAATCCTGGACAAATAGAGATCAAGGGTTTCAGATACTCACCTAGTAGTATCAGTGAAAACACCAACATTTAGGTCCTTTCTCTTTTTCTCATTTAGAGTGGTCTTAGACCTGCTATTTCTAGTCATACTAGCGGACTTAGAGGTAAATTCATACTGAAATTTGGAAACCATAATTATAAATTTACCATGATGAACATAACACAAAATAGCCATTAAAAGTAAGAAACTTACTGGTGGACAACTTGGAGATCAGGATTCGTGATCTCAACCAGAAAAATACGCTATAAAAATCTCAATCGCAGTAGAAATTGCAATTGAAAATGGTAAAGAATTCGTAAATTTGAATGAATTAAACAAGTGAGGACTCAATGACAGAATATATCTGGGCTGTATATCTCGCAAAAATTAACGGCTGAGATTAGAGCGGGAAAGTGAAATGCGAAAATGAAAAACAACCAAAACTTTAGATTTTATGATTTCCACAATCCGTAATTACGGGTTGCGGAATGAGGGGTGAGATTAGTGATCAAGAAAAATATTTTAAAGTTTCGCAATCCACAATCCATAGAAATTTGTGGGTTGTAGGTATTTAATGTTGCAAAATATAATTTTATTGAGTTTCTGATTTCCAAAATCCGCATTGTGGGTTGCGGTTTGTGGAACCGAAAAAAGGAAAAACATGCAAAAAAGCAACTTTTCCGCTTTCTACAATTTGCATTGTGGAATGTGGAACCGAAAATATTAAACTTTATTTTAATATACTCTTCGAAATACACAATACGCATTGCGGGTTGTGGGTTGGGGGTTGCGGAAAGACTAACATTTGTCAAACTAAGAAAATTCTAATATTCTGCAATCTGCAATGTAGGTTGCAGGATGTGGGAAATAGATTTCTGAAAACACCCCCAAAAAGGACTTTTGCAATCTGATTGCAGGTTGTGGAAATGAATATATATATATAATAAAAAAGATCACTTATGCAATCCGCAAAACAAAAAAAAACAAGATTTTTCAAGGAAATTTTATTTAAACTAAAACACAGTACTTAAAGTAAAGATGATAACAACTCCCATAACGATATCGTGGCTTCGAAATCTATTTTAAATGGAAGAGTGGGGCTCCTATTTTAATATGTTAAAATGGATCTGTTGCTTTTGGAAACAGGGTGGTCCATCCATGAGAAGCACTGAATACATTGAATAACCTTATCAATTGACGTATCATCCTAGAAGAGTCAAAAGTTTCATTTTGACTAGTTTGCCATCTTCCTTTGTAATTTTTTCTATAGATACAAGTTCTTTAAAAATTCCCCTATGGCGTACATGAATTTATCCACTCATTTCTTGATAGCAACTCCTTGTGTGTCCTAGTGCACTTCACAATGGTCCACATGGATGACGAAATTAGAAATATTATCAAACTAGAGAGGCTGACTGACATAGTTGGAAATGTTGTTGACTAGTGGATCCTTTAGACCTATCATTTTTACCTCGCAACACAAGCATGGAAGTATACTAATAGGTCTGAAAATAGTCACATTTATATTCTATTAATACCCCCTAACCTATCCTTGAACCTAACCACCCATCATCTACCCTACTATTACATCTTTCCTAGCTAATCAAGCTTTTATCATGTATCAAATTCTAAACTACATCCATCTTATCTTATTTGTTTTCAACGTCATTTTCTAAGTATAACATATGTACAAACAACATTTTTAATATGTTTATATAAGGGTTAAAGAATTCATAATAATTTGGGTTCTAAAATAGGAAACTCAAACCTTCAAAATTAGTGAGCTAACACATTTTCTACTACTATTTTTCACCTACATTTCTAAGTTGTTATATATTGTCATAGAGTGTGTTTCTAAACATTAAAAGTCACATATCAAATTCCTAGATTATAATAACTGTAAATTTTATCAAATATACACTACAATCATTTCCTTGGATCATTACTGATATGGTATGTTTGTACTTTCCTACTATTGATTAAGTGTTGACACCATTTAAAACTTACATCTAGTATATGATGCATATTTCTAAAATTATAACTTGAAGGTAGATTATGAAGTAGTTATTGTTATGATTTCATAAGTCTCTCATTGGATTCAAGCTCTTGAGATTATCATTGGTTCCTATCTTATCATCATAATTTTTTCTACAACTATAATTATAATCACAACCTCAAGAAAGTGTAGCCATTTCCAAACTTTGGATAACAATTATGTTTTTCATTTGTATCAAACTATCAAATCACATAGTGATATTTGATATTCTTCATTGTAAATTCACACTTGTACTTGGAACTCCTCATAACCTCAAGGAACTAGCCTTCACTTATATTTTTATGTCTCAATACCAAGTACCTTCCCTACAAATGAATTCTCTCTTTAAAGGTATGTTCTTAGTTCATTTCATTTATGTAAAATATATGTGATTGCAATGTGTTGTGATTTAATATCAATGAGAATTTTTATTGTTAAATATTGCCATTGTGACCTATGATTGTTTGTTTTAATGTCACATGAATGTTATGAGTTAGGTCTTATTTTCTCAGAAGCTTTTCAAAGAGGACATTTAAGTTGTGGTGGTTTTCTCCTCTTTCACTAGATTTTTGTACCTCAAGGAAACCTCGCTATTGTCTATTGTCTCATCATCATAGGAACATGACCCCCCTTCAATAAGAAAACGTTCCATGCATTTATGGAATTTTCTTTTGATATTTTGACATCTAGTTGATATAACCCTTGTAGACCTATTGGATGCATCACTTTCATCTAGTCTTACTTAACTCCGCTCACTCAAGGAAGAAAGATATTACAAATACCTATTTGGTTCTACCTGCACCATGGGAAAAAAGTACAGATAGGACCTTGTTGGGTATGCATAATTCATATTAGAGAATTACAAGGAATTAAGGCATGCATTTTCCACTATCATTATACATAGTTAGCA
The DNA here is from genome assembly GCA_001517045.1 of Pseudotsuga menziesii. NCBI lineage: Eukaryota > Viridiplantae > Streptophyta > Pinopsida > Pinales > Pinaceae > Pseudotsuga > Pseudotsuga menziesii. Next base: position 169,762 of record LPNX010281580.1, read on the forward strand.
ATTCTCCCCTAATATTGAAAATGCATACGTTGATTAGTAAGGGTTTTTAAATTTAATTCTCCTCTATCTTTCACTAAGTTCACCCTATCATCATGTTTTACTGATTATTCCTTTGTTGTTGTTGAACTCCTTTAGCATCAAATGGCATTCCACATAATGGATCTCTTTGCCATTCCTGAACTCCTTTGACATCAATGACAACTATATTCTCAACAATCTCCCCCTTTGGCATTGATGGCAACATTCCCATTTTGCCAACATTTTCTCTCCCTTTGACGACAATGACAAAGGATTCTTTTTGACAGCTCCCCCTGTCAACATATCTCCCCCTTAGATTGTGCTTCTTCTCCTACAACCATTGTAAGGATATTACTCTCAACTTTTGTCTAATATGCTCAAAGGCTTCCTTGGGTAGTGGCTTGGTGAAGATATCATCAATCTGTTCTTTTGTGTCTACATACTCTAGTTTGACAATCATCTGTGATACTTGTTCTCTTAGGAAGTGATACTTTATTGGTATGTTCTTTGTCTTGGAGTGCATGACAGGATTTTTTGACATATTTATGGCACTAGTATTATCACAATTTATTACTATTGGGTGCTCATACTTCACAAGTAAGTATTCTAGTGTCTTGTTCATCCAAATGACTTGAGTGCAACATGACGTAGCAACAATGTATTTTGCTTCTCCTATGGAGAGCGAAATGAAGGATTGTTTCTTGCTTGACCAATATACAAAACAACTTCCCAAGAAGAATGTTTCTCCACTAGTTCTTTTTCAATCAGCAATACTTCCTTTCCAGTATGCATTAGTAAATGATTTCAAGTTAAAGTCTTGACTTTTTGGGTACCTTAACCTATTCTCCAAACTACCTTTCAAATATTTGAAGATTCTTTTTACTGTTGTTACATGTGTCTCTTTGGGACTTGACTAGAACCTAACAACCAAACCTACATCTTTCATCACATCTGGTCTTGTAGCTATCACATATAGCAGGCTTCCTATCATGGATCTATACATGGTATTGTCCACTTCCAGAGACTCATCGTCCCTACTTAATTTACAACCTATGATCATAGGAGCACTAACAGGTTTGGAGTCTTCCATATTAAATATTTTAAGCTTGTCTTTGATGTAATTAGTTTGAGAGACAAATATTCCTTTGTCTGTTTGGTAAACTTGTAATCCCAAAAAAAATGTTAGTTCACCCAACATTGACATTTCGAATTCCTTCTTCATTTAGAAGAAAAGTTTACACTTAGTATTTGTAAATTGCTTCCAAAAATGATGTCATATACATAAACAACAACAATGATCATATTTTCATCTTCGATTTTTAAGTAGATATTACTTTTAGTGGCTCCTCTCGTAAATCCTTGTTTCTTTAAGTAGTTGTCCAACCTTGAAAACCACACCCTTGGAGCTTGTTTGAGGCCATAGAGTGCCTTTTTCAATTTATAAACATAGTCTTTGTTTTTTGATAAGAGAAAACGTTCAAGTTGTTCTATATAAACCTCTTCTTCTATTTTTCCATTCAGAAATGCAGACTTGACATCCATTTGATATACTTAAAATGTTTATGGCATGAAAGTGCTAAAAACATTCTGATTGCTTCAAGTCTTTCTATAGGGGCATAAGTTTCTTCAAGATCAATCCCTCCCGCTTGAGCATTCCCTTTTCATACTAATCTTTCCTTGTTCCTTATGACTTGACCATCTTGATTAAATTTGTTCTTGAAAACCCATTTGGTCCCTATAATATTTTTTTCTTTGGATCTTGGGACAAGTTCCCAAGTTTCGTTCTTCTCAGTCTGATCCATTTTTTCATTCATGGATTTTATCCATTCATCATTCTTGCTGGATTCTATAAAATTCTTAGGTTCCACTACTGAGAGTAGGGCTTATTCATTAAATAGTAGTTGTATCCTTGTATTGAATCCAACATCTTTGTCACCAATTATTTGTGTCTTATGATGGAGTTTTTGTATCATATCTTGGAGAATATTCTTGACCTTCCTTTGTATCTTCCTCCTCTAATGTTTCTTCTTCATCATGAATAATTTCATCTTTTTGACGGTGTTCCTTTTCTTCATCATTTTTAATTACATCACCGTCATGACTTATTATTCTTGGTTTTATGTCATCTATTATTAAATCTACACTTTTTATGATCTTGTGTACCCATTAATGAGCAGCATAAAATCATATTCTCCTTTCATACTTTTAGTCCATGTTGGTTCACAAAGATCAGTGTGAACTATTTCCAGAGGCTGTGAGGTCATATGTTCTTTTGTTTTGAAACTGGATTTGGTTTGCTTCCCATGCTAACAATGTCTACAAACTGAGTTTAGAGGTTTCACAATTTTAGGAAAGTCTCTCACAGCTTCTTTCATACTTACCTTGACAATATTATCAACTTTTAAGTGTCCCATCCTTCTATTCCATAACCAACTTTCATCAACCATACTCAGGTGACATTGATTTTCGTTTTCTAGGATGTATACATTGTTTGAATTTCTTATAACACTGCCAACAATTATTCCTGAGTCCTTTTTCCTGATTTCACATTTCTCAGAGTAAAAAATATAGATGTGCCCTTGGTCACAAGTTTGACTTACACTGAGGATATTAGGCTTGAGGTTTTCTACCAGTAATGAATTTTCTCCTTTGATCTTGCTATTGACAACAGTTGTACCCTTGCCAATTATCTTGGAAGACATATTGTCTCCAAATGTGACTTTACCCTTATTATCTTTTAGTTTTATGACCTTGTTTGGGTCATTTGTCATGTGTTTTGAACACCGACTATCCAAGTGCCATATATTTTGTTTCTCTGTTGCACATAGGGCAATCATGGATCTTTCCTTCTCTTCCCTTTCCCTTCAATACTTCTTTTGTTTTGCGTCTTGAAATTTATTTGCAACAATACTCCTTGTGGGAGTCATCAGTTTACAATCTCTTGCCATATGTCCATGGTTATTAAATTTGTAACACTCTAGGTCGTATCTTTGAAAAAGTGTAAAACGATTATGATTCCTTTCTTTTTGTTTGTCACTAGGTGAATTCTTCCTGTATTCAAGAAACTTTCCATAGGCTCTGCAATTTATGGCTTTATGACCAAAGTTATTACAAGAGTAACAATGACCAAGGTATATCTGATGATATATGTTGATAATTGGTTTCTTAGGAATCACATTAGTCATGTTTTTTTCATGAGAGTTTGGAATAAATTTGTTGCTTTCTTCGTTCTTAACTGGACTCGTTAGTGCAGCAGCGTAGCTTTTCTTATTTCCGCCTTAGTTTGTGAATGAATAATAGTTTGGCCTATATCCTAGTCCATATTTATCATTTTAAGGTCTTTGGCTATTTGGCATATCATTTAATATCTTTGAGTTGTCCTCAAATTTTGTTTTTATAGCTTCTTCATCAATATTTTTCTTAAATTGCATGATCTCTTCTTCAAGGTTTTCAAATTCTTGTATGCTTATTTTGCGCTGCAAATTAAGGTCCTCTTCAATCCTTTTGGATTATAGAAGTTGATTTTCCAACTCGCTAGTCACGTGGTTTGACTTTTTGTTCTTTCTCTTGCATTTTTCAAGTTCTTCAAGAGCACTAATTAGTTCAGATTTTAAGTCTACTTCACCTTCCTCATTTGATTCACCATTCCGATCTTGAGTATCTACTCCCATTAATAGAATTTATGCTTCTTCATCTCCACTTGTAAAGAATTTTCTTTTTCTCATAGTAGTTCTTTTTGTTTCCCATTTTACCCGTTTTGAACTTCCTTGAGGATTCTTTCTCATCACTATCATCTTGTTTAGGGTAAAGAACATTTTGAAGCAAAGTGTCCAATTCTTCCACATCTAAAACACTTTAGGGGTAGCTTTCCTTTGTATTTTATAGTACCTCTCTCAAGTTTTTAAATAAAGAGGGATTCTTCACCATCTGAAATCTATGAATGATTTTTGGATGGGGCTTCAAACTTATCTGATTAATTTATGGCTTTAAATGATGCCATTTTTCTAAAGAATCATTATGTCCTGTTCTCATCTCATATGCAGTGAAGATCCCATGTAGTTCATCTACTGTTAAGGAATCAAGGTCATCTCGTTATTCTAGAGTGGACAACTTTGAGTCATACTTCATTGGCAATGTTCTTAGTACCTTGTTGACTACCTCTCTTTCTTTACATTCTCCTCCAAGGCCTCTAATTGCGTTTACAACTTCATCTACTCTTAGAATGTATTCTCCAATATTTTATTCTTCTTTAATTTTTATAATTTCAAACTGTCCTTTACATGTCTGAAGATTGGATTCTTTGACTTTGCATGCTCCTTCATAGATAATCTTTAACTTATGCCAAGCTTGTTTGGCAGTCTTGTATCGCATAAATTTTACAAGCAAAAATTTTGTCAATCCACTCAAGATGGAATTTAGGGCTTTTGCATTACCCTCATTTGGTCTAGTTCCAATATGTATGTAGGTAGGTTGTCTGCTATTTTATACTCCCTTTTTAGTTGCTTCCCAAACCTTCCATCCAAGAGACATCATATGGCACTTCATTCTCACACTCCAGTATGCATAATTTTCTCTTGTGAATAATGGTGGTTTGTTGGTGGCCAACCCTTCTTATTGATCGATAGTGGTTTCTAGGTAGGATATTCCTTCCAGTGGTTAAACTGTGTTAAGGAACCCACTCCGATACCAATTTTTGGAATATTGAACAATACTAAGAGGTCGGTTGAATCACTATTGATAAATTTTAACAATTTAACCCAGTTTTAACTTATTCATTAACACCCATGATCAACAAGAACACATAGAACACAAATTTATTGTGGAATACCAATTGGGTAAAACACCAATACTTCCTATTACTGCAAAATTGTATATACAAATAGTTTTTTCCTTCTCCTAGAGATAAGGATGGTACTACACCCTATTTACTAGCATCTATTGGAGGGAGGAAATGAACCCCTGGTTTTATCAGCTGTTATTGAAAGGATGCTACTACACCCTATTTAGCAGCAACTACTTGAAGGAGGATAAAACCCCCTCAAAGGCTTGTAGTCTACCCCTGGACCACCATGCCACCATAATATGTTCTTGTCAATATTCCAAATCTCTTTTTCCTGTAGTCTCTGTCACAAATTAATTCTACACATCATTGGTCTCTACTTCTACTAGCTCCTTCTATGATCTGGACTGTAGAGACGATTTCTCTCACTCATCATTTTGTCTACAAATACCCTCTAACACATTTTCTATGAATGCATCTCTTTGTCCTTGTGCCTTTTCATTCTTACATCATTCTTCTTCATGAAAAACTCAATTCTTCATGTTAACAATTCTTTAATTATATTTAGGTTTACCAATGATACCTTTCCACAACAAAACTTACCTGAATTTCCTCTCCGCAATGATCATTCTTCACCAAAAATTCTTTTGAATTTAACTTTTTTATGTAATGATATTTCCATAATAGATCCTTTTCGCAACCATCTTGAGTCGTTGATCCATTTCAGACTCATTCATGTTCGTCGATCTAACACACATATTTCTCTTTGTAATCATCTTTCTGTAATTTCCTTATCTTTTCACAACAAACTTTCTGCACTGTTGATTTCTAGCGGACTCTTCCCTAGTCATTGATTTGAGATCTAATGCGGATTACGGATTGCAAACATGTGTTCTAACATTTTTTTTCTCAAAAATTCCTTCTGCAATTTTCTTTCCGAGAGATATTTTATGCACCGTTGATTTCTTGCAGACTCTTCCCTGCCCATTGATTGATATTTAGATCAGATGCAGCTTGTGGGTTTTCAAATTTCATGAAAGTGCTTCTGTAATTTTCTTTCTGAAGGTTTCTTCCACTCCATCGATCTAATGTGGACTCTCTCTCCTAGTCATCGAACCGATGCAAATTGCAGATTATAGGTTTTCCAAATTCATTAAAAATGATTTCGCACTATTTCTTTTGCGCCGTCGATCTCATGTGGACTCTTCCCTGATCGTTGATGTTAGATTAGATGTGGATTGCGGATTGGAGGTTTTCCAAATTCCTTAAAATTATTTCACAATTTTATTTTCATGAAATTTCTTGCGTGTCGTCGATCTTATGCAGACTCTTTCCTAATCGTTGATCTTAGATCAGATGCATATTGTGGATTGTCGGTTTTCCAAATTTCATGACAATGCTTCTGTGATTTCCTTTTTGTATTTTTTCTTCTGCACCGTCGATAGCTTGTGGATGCTTTCCTGACCATCGATCTTTTGGATTGCAAATTGCAGAATGCGGAACCACACTTTTCCATTTTAGACTTCCGCAATTTTATTTTTCGCAATTGTGCTTCCTCGTCATTGATCTCTTGTGGAATATTTTCCCACCTTCAATATTACATATTGTGGATTGCGGAATGCAAAACCACACCTTTCCATTTTGGACTTCTGCAATTTTATTCTCTGCAATTAGGCTTATGCAGCATTGATCTCTTGCAGAAACGTTTTCAACTGTTGATCTTAGGAATTGTGGATTGCAGAATGTAGAAACACACTTTCCCATTTTGGACCTCCACAACTTTATTTTCACATTTCTTATGAACCCTCTATTTCCTTGCGGGTTCACTCCTAACCTTCAATGTCCTTGCAGGTTCATTGTTGACCATCGATCTAAAATCAAATGCGGATTGCATGTCTTCACTTTTCTTTGTGCAAAAATTATTCACCACCATTGATTTCTTTGTCAATTCAATCCTAACCATTGATCTATGATCAAATGCCGATTTTTTTATCCTTCCAAATCTCCTTGGTGCTTTTGACTATCATCTCCACTGCTCGCTTTGCAGATATTTCCCCTTTCATCGACCCTATCACTAATTTTTTTATTCGACTTTGTAATTCCGCTGTCTTTCACTAAGTTCACATTGTCATGATGGTTTACTGGTTATTCCTTTGTTATTGTTGAAATCCTTTAACATCAATCAACAATAAATGTAATGGATCTCTTTATCATTCCTGAACTAGTTTAACATCAATGACAGCTATATTCTCAACACTTGTTAGAGAAACTTGATGGATAGTGGTAGTAACATGTTGAATTACATGCCAACATGATTTAAAATATGTTCACTATGTTCTTGTTTCCTTCTACCACAACATTAGACTTTGAAAAACCATGTGCCTCTTTAACAACCTTATACACCTATAGGAATCCCATTTTTCCATCGGTCCTTCAAGTTGAACACAAATAATTCCATCCCCAAATTTGGTGGAGTTAAAAATATGGACAATATAGACTCCCAGCTTTGCATTATGGAAGACCACTTCAATACCTGGTGTAAATGCATAGATTCTAAGAAACATATGATAGTAAATGCATACATGGATGAGTAGGCCCTCACCTAGAGATAGATGCACACCTATCACTTTGTAAGCACAAACCAACCTCTAATGGGCACATGGGACACATTCGAGGCTTCCTAGTCCTATTTGATGGTGCACAGCTGGACAGTGATCAATATGACTAAACCATTACCTATTTTAGGGATTCCTAGCTTAGGCATGGCTTGCCTAGGGCTGCTTAGAATGATATGTTACGTTCTTTTGGGTTCTTGCATTGACCCATTCCCTTTTCCTTTCTACTAGATATGTGTCTTGATCCTTGTGGGCTGCTAGATATATGTCTTGATCCTTGTGGGATGCTATATCTGTGTCTCGATCCTTGCTGACTACTATATCTATGTCATTACTCTTGTTATAGGTACTAGGGATGCCATAAGGTTGTTTTACTAATTTGAGATCAATACTCTAATTTCCATTGTTGAGTTGTAACCCTTCTAAACCTGCTAAGTTTGATTTGTGGCTATTGTAAATCTACCAGAGTTGTGTTATAGTTGTTGTAATATACCTAAGATAGGATGTCACTATCTATATAGATTTGTGACTATTTTGAGCATGCTCGGGACTAGGTTGTGATTGTTTTTAGCATGCATTAGGTTGGATCGTGAACATTAGCATTGGGTTGTGACCTTTTTGTCATGACTTAGGCTGCTAAACTTGGACCATGAATTACTATTGTCTACTAATAATGGGTTGTAATCTTTTTTGATCCTGCTAATGCTACATTGACTCTGTTTAGCCTATGATAGTTGGCTATGACCTACTGAATCTGTTTGGAAGATTCCCTAGTGCTTGAAAATTCTACAACTATGCATGAAGGTTGTCACTATCGCAAGCCTTTCATTCCAATAGGAGTTTGAATGTTTTATTCTCATTGATGGACTGGTTGTTTTAAGCAAATTGAAATATGTATTAGTCTAACCTTACCCTAATACAACCTATTTTCTCTCTCTAAGGTATGTCCACTATTCCTTAGTGACTTGTCCTTCAAAAGGAAATGTATGATCTTGAAAAATATCTAAGTATAAAGAAGATCTGAACCAATACTATTGGTTTCCTTTTTTACTGATATTATTTGATGAGTTTTTGTCTAACTTGTTAATTAGCCTATTTCTTATTTGCTGCTATTTAATGTTACTACATATGTCAACTTTAACATATGGACCTTTGTGAGTGTTAAAGTTGAAAGAGATGAAAATTATGTTTAAAATTATCTTGCATTTCCTTCATCATCCAAAAATATCGAATATTCTATCAGTAGCTCCAATACTTTTTAACCTGGCTCTAATACAATGTTATAAGATGCATCAAATATTGAAAATAGATACAATATATGAGCTTTTTTATTGGGATTCAATATATTAGTTTCACTCATTGGTTTCAACATATGCTTCATGATAAAATGAAGAATATGTGTGATATATTAACCTAGGTGCACAATGGGTTCAATGCATGCAATTTCACTAGTTTTATATTCCCCTTCGTTGTAGAAACAATTCTCTTTTATATAAACAAAGAATTGATGATTATAAAATATGCACAATATTGATTCTCCTACTAACCCAAAATATCCCTCAGTAAGCTCTACATGACCTACACCACCTAAAGACATCCATTACACTACCCTCATTTGAACCCCACACCCTTGCAAAGGCTCAAAAACATGAAAAGGGATTAAAAATCCCTAAAAAGAGCCAAAATAGCTCTCATAGGGGCTAAAACCTCCAAAAAGGGGCTAAAAACCCTTAAAGGAGCTTAAAACCCCCAAAGGAGTGTTAGTTTTTCAACATTAAGCTAGCATTTTTAGGATCTTTAACTGAGAGAATAACAAGCACAACAATCAAACACAAGAGACAATGAACACAGTGTTTTTCCTCGGGGAAACCATAAATGGAGAAAACCCCACAACTTATTCAGAGATAGAATCAACACCAAAATAGAAAAGCCCAAAATAGTAAGTGATCTCCCGACAGTAGTAACCTTCTTCTTAGCTAGCGCCAGTGTCTTCTCCTTCCTCAACTATGCACTACACTTGAGTGTGCATGTGATGTGTGTTAAATAGAGAGTCCAAATCTCTATTTATACAAATCCCAGCATGACTAAAACCCTACTAGGGTCGACCTCTCTAGGAGAGTCTAATAACCCTAGTGCCTCAAAAATGTGGGGAATTTAACCATTAGACAATAGGAGGGTTACCCACAATGACTTGACATGACTTGTTTACATTATAGCTCCTCGAGATCAGAACATTGAGGCATGACAACGTGACTCAATTACATAATAGATACATCTCAGAATAAACATCGGGTTACAATACTTAAGATACATAGATGAATACATTCTGGAGTTACAAATACATCAATAATCCCTCTTAACTAGGAAGGTATTCTTTCGACACAATTTTCAGCACTGGGCTTCTTCTCTGCATCAACTGGATCATCTCATCATCTTCATCTTCAAGTATTCTTAGTCTTCAATTCTTCTTTGTCTTCTTCGTCTTCGAGTCTTCTTCATCTTCGAGTCTTCTTCGTCTTCAAGTCATCTTCTTCTTCAAGTCTTCTTCATCACAGGATCTGCATCATCATGACTACCTGTTCATCACTGTTGGATCATCATCACATCTAGATCATCACTCGATCTGGATCGTCATCAAGTCTGGATCATCATCACATCTGGATCATCACTTGATCTAGATCATCATCAAGTATGTATCAACACATCTGGATCACTTGATCTGGATCATCATCAAATGTGGATCATCATCATATGCTATCTCGATTCTTCTCATCACAGGAAGTTCTACAGAGTCAATCCTGGAGGCCTACCCTTCATGTAGGTTTTCATCAGTGGTTATATATAACACTTAAGTCAAACTGGCCCGCCCAGCTCTTAGATCTGACCTCATCTTGTCAGAAAGGGACGCCCAACACTCACATCTAACCTCATCTTGTCAGAAAGGCCCAACACTCACATCTGACCATGTGTAAACACATCGTGCCAGAATGGATCAGCACTTATATCTGACCATGTGCAAGCACACCACATCGGAAAGGCTCTGCACTTACATCCAACCTCATCCTGTTAGAAAGGCATAACACTTACAGTTTACCATGCTCAAAAGCACCGCATCAAAAGGGCTCAACACTTACAATCTGACCATGCTCAAAAACACCGCATCGGAGAGGGCTCTGCACTTACAATTCGACCATGCTCGAGAGCACCGCATCAAAAAGGGCATGCACTCGCATCTGAGCATGGAGGAACTAATCCTACCATCGCATCAGAATGGCCCCTAGCCCTAGACTGAGCTACCTGGTAACTGACCAGGTGCCTCCACTCCCAGAATGGTAGTTTCCCTTACATATGACCTCCTCATCAGAATGGACAACACTCACATATGACATGGGAGGAACCTAATCCTTTAACCATGATAGAATGGTTCAGCCCTTACATCTAATCAAGTGGGAACACATCCCTCTATCACATCAAAATGGATTCTCAGTCATAGACTGAGTTTTCTTGGTATCTGACCAGGCACATCCATTCCCAGAATGGCAATAGCACTCATATCTGACATGGAAGGAACCTAAATCCTCTGAACATGGAAGGAACCAATCCTCTCACCATGTCAAAATGGCTATGGGTCTCATCACTTTCCCTTGGAGGAAACCTCGATCTGGAGAACACCAAGCTTCTCCCTGAAGTACTCGAACTTCAGCCTAGCCAATGGCTTTGTCAATACATTAGCTATCTGTTCCTCCGTCGCAACATACTGGAGCTTCACTGCTCCCCTCTGGACGATATCTTTGATATAGTGATACTTGATCTCGATATGCTTCGACTTGTCATGGAACAATGGAATCTCTAACAACTTCACACAACTCTGCCTGTCATAATGTATACAAGTAGCATCCAACTGGAGATCAAATATATCAGACAGTAGCTTCCTTAGCTATACTACCTCACAACTAGTTGAACAAGCTGTGACATACTCTACTTCATCTATACTCAGTGCCACATAGTATTGCTTCTCGCTAAACCAAGAGATTACATCTGATCTCATACTGAAGCAACATCCTAAAGTGCTCTTCCTATTGATGACACTGCCTGTCTAATCTGAATCAACATAACCCTCCAGGTTAATCTTCTGATTCAACTCATACTTGAGCCCATAATCAACTGTACCCCTCAGGTACCTCAGAATGTGCTTTACAGCAATCAAGTGAACATTTCTCGGATCTGTCAAGAATTGGCTGAAGGTGTTCACAACAAAGTAAATGTCTAGTCTCATGTTCATCAGGTACATCAAGGACCCAACCATCTGACGATACATCGTAGCATCAACTGAATCTGATGAAGCATCACTCAATAGCTTTAGGTTCGATGCCATAGGTGTGGCCATGGTTTTGCAGTCCATCATCCCAAACCTCTTTAGGATCTCTACTGCATACTTCCCTTGTCCAAGATAGATTCCATATGCACTCTGCCACACCTCCATGCCTAGGAAATAATGCATCATACCCAAGTCCTTCATCTCAAACTCACCAGCAAGATTTCTCTTTGTATTAGCAATCAACCCATCCATACCTGTCACAAATAGATCATCTACATACAGTAGGAGCATCACTGGGTTACCATCTTCAACCTTGTAGTAAAGGTTGGAATCTACTTTACTTTTGGTAAAGCCCAATTTGGATAGAAAGCTGTCAATTCTGCCGTACCAAGTCTTCGGTGCCTGTTTCAAACCGTACAGGGCTTTCTTCAATCTACATACATGAGACTCTCTGTCATGTGTCTCAAAACCAAGTGGTTGTTCTACATACACTTCCTCTTCTACTACACCATTCAAGAAAGTAGTCTTGACATCCATTTGGTGTATCTTCCATTTCATCACTGCAGCCAGAGCTAGTACTGATCTGATGGAAGTGTATCTGGCTATAGGGGCAAAGGTTTCTTCATAATCTATTCCTTCTTTCTGAGAGAAACTCTGAGCCACAAATCTCTCCTTATACTTTTCAATGCTACTGTTTACAGCATGCTTGATCTTGTAGATCCATTTGGAAGTTGCAACTAACTTCCCTTCTGGTCTTGGGACAACATCCCAAACATCATTCTTCATGATTGATTGGTACTCTTCAATCATAACATCCTTCCATGCTTTCCGTTCTGTCGCATCTTCATAACTGGAAGGTTCTTTATCAATAAAATCACATAGTAAAGCTAAATACCGGGAGTAGGATCTGGTCCTCTTTCTTTCTCTGTGATTCTCTTCTGGAGCCCATATCTTTCCGCACCTTGGATAATTTCACGTACCCAAGCAGGTTTCCTCTTATGAGGATTATTCTCCAGAGGTGGATCTACAGGTCTTTGTGGTTCTTCAAATTCTTGATCTTCTTCTTGAGTTTCTTTGTTCATGGTTGTATCATGAATTCTGGGTACTTCTGCTTCTTCAGGTTCTTCAGCAGGTCTCTTTTTGGATTTTTCATAAGCTGTGTCTTCATCAAATGTCACATCCCTATTGATGTCAATATTCTTGTATCCTGGGAAATATTTTCTGTAAGCCTTCGAGCTTTCAGAGTATCCCACAAATATACCCTTCTTTCTTGAAGGATCTAATTTTGTTCTCTTCTCTTTTGGAATTTGTATGTATACAGGACAACTGAATATTCTGAGATTGCTGACTTCTGGTTTCTTTCTGGAGAAGACTTCTTTAGGAGTCTTGTTCTCGAGTACTCTATGTGGAGTACGGTTCTGTACATACACCGTTGTCCTGGCAACTTCAACCCAAAGATGCATAGGAAGATCTTGATCATGAAGAATAGCTCTTACAGCTTCCATGATAGTTATGTTCTTTCCTTCTGTAATCCCATTCTGCTTTGGATTATAAGGAGTGGACAACTCCCTCTTAATCACTGATTCTTTAGATAGCTCTTTGAATTCATTCAAAGTGAATTCTCTGCCATGATTTGATTGAAAGGTCTTGATATTATTTTTAGTGTGATTCTGGATCAAGGATTTGAATTCCTTGAACTTGCTGAATACTTCGTCTTTGTTCTTCATGAAGTAAACCCATGTATTCCTAGAAAAGTCATCAATGAAAGAAACATGGTATGCATACCCACTTAGTGATATTGATGACATAGGACCGCATACATCGGAGTGGATGATTTCCAAGATTCCTTTTGCTTTGCTTTCACTACTTGGAAATGTCTTCTTTGTTCTCTTTCCTTTCGCACATCCTTTGCAGACCCCATGATGTTTTTCCTGTATTTCTGGAAGACCTTCAACAACTTTTCTTACAAGAGGTAGTGCTCTGTAATGCACATGTGCAAGCCTTCTATGATAAATTTCACTTGGATCTACTGTGTCATGGACCAAGACTTGTTCTGGATGGCCTTTAAATTTGTACAAGCCTCCTTCTTGTTCACCAATCACTATTGCATCATCAATAGTCTTTCCTTTTGGCCACATGATGACTTGACCATCTATTAATGCAACCCTCATTCCTTTTGCATCCAATGCTGATATGGAGAGAATGTTCTTCTTGAGTCCTAGCACAAACAACACTTCCTTCATTGTTATAGGCTTTCCAGAGTCTATCTTATAGTAAGATTCCCCACTACCTTTTATTGGATATTGGTAGTCATCTCCTAGCTTCACCTTGTGAGGTGATTCATGTTCTGAAAGTTTCACAAAGGATTCCTTGAATCGAGTCATATTTTTTGAAGCCCCACTGTCTATAATCCAATCATCACTTCCATGAGTAATGTTTCCCATGAGAGCGGAGATCAAAAGATATTCATCCTCGCTTGAAGAATATTCACTTTCATATTTGGTTCTCTTTGATGAAGGTTCATGATCCTCTGCAGCATGAGCATGATGTATTCTTTTGTTTCCCTTCTTCTTGTGAGAGCTACTTTTGTTCTAAGGACAATCTCTATCAAAGTGTCCTTTTTCATCACATGTATAGCAAATGTACTTAGACCTATCTCTAGGATTTCTAGAGTTATTCCTATGATAAGAGTACTTACTTCTGTGATGGTTGGATCTAGATTTCTTGGATTGTACTGTGAGAGCTTGATCTTCACTTCCCATCTTCTCTTCTCAAGCTGCTATTTGAGCTTATTCTTGACAACATTCTTCCCATAGTCTGATGAACTTGAATAACTTCTTTCTAGCACAAATCCCTTGAATAAAAGAGTCCCATGTCTTAGGGAGACCATTCAAGGTGGTCATCACAATTTCTGCATTCTCCACTTCTTCATCTACTGCTTCCAATTGTTCCTTGATCTGAAAAACCCTCATGAATTAAGACTGGATAGTCTCTACATTCTGGATCTTTACATTCTTCAGTTTATTCCTTAGAGTCATCTTTTGGTTTATGTTCTTCCCTTCAAACAATTTGGTTAGGGCATCAAACATAGCTTTAGGTGTCTTGAGAGAGGACACCTGTGGGATAAGGTGATCCTTGATAGAATCAACAATGATCCTCTTTGCCATAACCAAATTATTCTTATGTAAGGCCTTAGCATCATCTCCCTCTGGAACTGGAACCTCCTCATGGATGTAGGAGTCTAACTCATTTTCTTCCAAGAACAGGGACATCCTATACTTCCAAGCTCGAAAGTTATCAGTTCCCTCAATATTTTCATCAAGCTTGGTATGATGAGACGTCTTAACTGATAACCTCAAATGGAAATACAAAATATTTAGATCTTACCAGCTCAAGATGTCGGATCTGGATTAGGAGCTGAAATCCTGCAGCACTAGATTAGGAGCAAATTAGGGTTTTGATTTTCCAGAGTTCTATCCACCCAAATGCCTTGAAATTTTATCCCTCACTCTGATTTTGGGGAGGAGATCAATCCAGGCATGGGCTCACTGAAAAATTCCTCTTCTATGAAAATCCCTAATTTCTGACAGCAGCGTCGGGTCCAAAACTGAAAAACCTCATAATTGGATTCTACTTCGACAGAAAGATGCGCCCCAAGGAGGAGAGTTATTCCACCTTACTTTTGCTGAAAATATGTGGAGGAATATCGACAAACTAGGAATCCCTAGTTCCCGCAGCTGCGCAGTGTCTTCTTCTTAGGTTAGCTCTGATACCATGTTAGTTTTTCAACACTAAGCTAGCATTATTAGGATCTTTAACTGAGGGAATAAAAACAACAACAATAAAACACAAGAGACAATGAACACAATGTTTTTCCTCGGGGAAACCATAAATGGAGAAAACCCCACAACTTCCTCAGAGATAGAATTAGCACCAAAAAAAGAAAATCCCAAAACAGTAAGTGATCTCCCGATAGCAGTAACCTTCTTCTTATCTAGCCCCAGTGTCTTCTCCTTCCTCAACTATGTGCTACACTTGAGTGTGTATGTGATGTGTGTTAAATAGAGAGTCCATCTCTCTATTTGTACTAATCCTGGCATGACTAAAACCATACTAGGGTCGACCTCTCTAGGAGATTCTAATAAACCTAGTGCCCTGAAACTGTGGGGACTTTAACCCTTAGACAATAGGAGGGTTACCCACAATGACTTGACATGAATTTTTTACATTATAGCTCCTCTCGATCGGAACATTGGGGCATGAAAAAATGACTCAATTACATAATAGATACATCCCAGAATAAACATCAGGTTACAAGACATAATATACATAGATGAATACATTCCAAAGTTACAAATACATCAACAATCCCTCTTAACTAGGAAGGTTTTCTTTTGACACAATTTTCAGCACTGGTCTTCTTCTCTACATCAACTGGATCATCTCGTCATCTTCATCTTCAAGTCTTCTTAGTCTTCAAGTCTTCTTCGTCTTTGAGTCTTCTTCGTCTTCCAGTATTCTTCGTCTTCCAGTATTCAAGTCATCTTCTTCTTCAAGTCTTCTTCATCATGAGATCTGCATCATCATGACTACTGGTTCATCACTGCTAGATCATCATCGCATATGGTCTCAATATGGATCGTCATCAAGTCTGGATCATCATCACAACTGGATCGTCACTTGATCTGGATCGTCATCAAGTCTGGTTCAACACATCTGGATCACTTGATCTGGATCATCATCAAGTGTGGATCATCATCATATGCTATCTAATAATGGTGCTATCTCGATTCTTCTCATCATAGGAAGTTCTACAGAGTCAATCATGTAATCCTACCCTTCATGTAGGTCTTCATCAACGCTTCTATTTGACACTTAAGTCATAATGGCCCACCCAGCTCTTAGATTTGACCTCATCTTGTTAGAAAGGCATGCCCAGCACTCACATCTAACCTCATCTTGTTAGAAAGGCCTAGCACTCACATCTGACCATGTGTAAACACATCACGCTAGAATGGCTCAGCACTTATATCCGACCATGTGCAAGCACACTATGTTGGAAAGGCTCTGCACTTACATCCAACCTCATCCTATCAGAAAGGCACAACACTTACAGTCGACCATGCTCGAAAGCACTGCATCGAAAGGGCTTAGCACTTACAATCTGACCATGCTCGAAAGCACTGCATCGAAAAGCACTATGCACTTACAATCCGACCATGCTCGAGAGCATCGCATCGGAAAGGGCATGCACTCACATTTGATCATGGAGGAACTAATCCCACCATCGCATCAGAATTACCCCTAGTCCCAGACTGAGCTACCTGGTAATGGACCAGGCGCCTCCATTCCCAGAATGGTCGTTGCCGTTACATCTGACCTGCTCGTCAAAATGGCCAACACTCACATATGACTTGGGAGGAACCTAATTCTTTAACCTTGAGAGAATGGTTCAGCCCTTATATCTGATCAAGTGGGAACACATCCCTCTATCACATCAGAATGGCTTCTCAGTCCTAGACTGAGTTTTCCTGCTAACTGACAAGGAACCTCCATTCCTAGAATGGAAATAGCACTCATATCTGACATGGAAGGAACCTAAATCCTTTGACCATGATAGAATGGCTCAGCCCTTACATCTGAACATGGAAGGAACCAATCCTCTCACCGTGTCAGAATGGCTATGGGTTTCATCACTTTCCCTTGGAGGAAACCTCAATCTATAGAACACCAAGCTTCTCCCTGAAGTACTCGAACTTTAGCCTAGCCAATGGCTTCGTCAATAAATCAGCTATCTATTCCTCCGTCGCAACATACTTGACTTCATTGCTCCCCTCTGCACCATATCCCTGATATAGTGATACTTGATCTCAATATGCTTTGACTTGTCATGGAACATTGGATTCTTTGACAACTTCACACAACTCTGGTTGTCACAATGTATACAAGTAGAATCCAACTGGAGATCAAATATATCAGACAGTAGCTTCCTCATCCATACTGCCTCACAACTAGCTGAACAAGCTATGACATACTCTGCTTTAGCTGTACTCAGTGCCACATGGGATTGCTTCTTGCTAAACCAAGAGATCACACCTGATCCCATACTGAAGCAACATCCTGAAGTGCTCTTCCTATCGATGAGACTACGTGCCCAATTTGAATCAACATAACCTTCCAGGTTAATTTTTTGATTTGACTTATACTTGAGCCCATAATCAATTGTACCCCTCAGGTACCTTAGAATGTGCTTTGCAGCAATAAAGTGAACATTTCTCGGATTTTTCAAGAACTGGCTCAAGGTGTTCACAGCAAAGCAAATTTCTGGTCTCATGTTTGTTAGGTACATTAAGGACCTAATCATCTAACGATACATCGTAGCATCAATCAAATCTAATGAAGCATCACTCAATAGCTTTAGGTTTGATACCATAGGTGTGGCCATGGATTTGCATTCCATCATTCCAAACCTCTTTAGTATCTCTACTGCATACTTCCCTTGTCCAAGAAAGATTCCATCTCCACTCTGCCACACCTCCATGACTAGGAAATAATGCATCATACCCAAGTCCTTCATCTTGAACTCAACAACAATATTTCTCTTCATATAAACAATCAACCCATCCATACCTGTCACAAATAGATCATCTACATATAGTAGGAGCATCACTGGGTTGCCATCTTAAACCTTGTAGTAAAGGTTGGAATCTGCTTTACTTTTGGTAAAGCCCAAACTGGATAGAAAGCTGTCAATTTTGCCGTACCAAGTCCTGGGTGCCTGTTTCAAACCATATAGGTCTTTCTTCAATCTGCAAACATGAGACTCTCTGTCATGTGTCTCAAAACCTAGTGGTTGTTCTACATACACTTCCTCTTCTACTACACCATTCAAGAAAGTAGTCTTGAGATCCATCTAGTGTATCTTCCATTTCATCACTGCAGCCATAGCTAGTACTGATCTGATGGAAGTGTATATAGCTACAGGGGAAAAGGTTTATTCATAATCTATTCCTTCTTTCTGAGAAACCCCGAGCCACAAATATTTCCTTATACTTTTCAATCCTACCGTCTGTAGCATACTTGATCTTGTGAATCCATTTGGAAGTTTTGTTATAGAGATTTTCACCCCACTAGGTGAATCACACTTTGTATGGCCTTCCCCTGTCCCGCTGCAGACTCTTTAGACCCAATGGACCATATTTTATCCTTTGATGTATCATTGATCATCCCCAAAACTATATAAACTATGATATACGTGGCTTTTTCCCCGATAACCGCGTACATACGCGGGTTTGACCCCTATAGTCGCGTACATCGGGATGTGTGCATAATCCAAATCCTTTTGGAGCATTCCTTGACTTGGATCCGACTCATATGACTCTTGGCCTTCCATATACCTTGAGATCGCTCGGATTCGACCCTTCATTATCCCTTGTGAAGCTATATAAGGAACCATTGGTACATTGAAGAGGGGGGAAGATATAGAGAGATTGAAGCAAGGAAGCTATAGTCCATTGTTGCCAGAACTTTATGCTTGAGTCTGCATCCCTTTGTCCCTTTGTAGCACTGTTGTGTTCTTCCCAAGCTTTCCCTTGGCTAGTAAGCTTGCTATCGAAGTGATGGAGGATTGAGGTGGTGGAGGCCCAAGTGGGGGATTCAGTTTCTCCGATTCGCAGACGTGCCGTCAGAGGTTGTCACTTGTAATCTCTGATTCTTATTAATAGAAATATCTTTTCCTGTCCAATAATGTGTATTTGAATGAATATTGTTTCCATTGGAATATGTCAAATGCTTTTACATTATTGATTATATATGCTAGAATAGATCTAACACCATGAAATATAGTATGCTTGTATTGTTTACTTGTTGTTGAGGACGTGCTATAACAATTCAAGCTGAAGATTGGAAAGCTCAACGGGGATCTACTTCAACCGTCCGGAATAAGGTACGAGGTTCGATCCTTTAGTGTTAGATTGTTTATTTCTATTGCATATTGGAGAAGATTTATTTCTGGAGTCTAGCTGTCTGTTGTGGTACCCCAAGCCATAGGAATTTTTCTCCGTAACAGAATTGGCGACTCCGCTGGGGATTTCCTAGTTATCCTTTGGGGGTGATTTTCTTGGCATTCAATGTATTTGAATTGCTCTTTCTCTCTTGCTTAGGTGTCGGGACTGGGGGCATGTATACCTGGTAGAGTCTGATTGGAATAAAGTCTGTCTCAGTCTGCTTGTTTGCCTTGTTTTATGCACCTTTTTCTTCCTGTACGCGGGTTTATTGCTTACAGTCGCGTATACACGCAGGTTTCTATAGGATTTCCGCGTATGCACGCGGGTTTACTGTGAACAGTCGCGTATACCTTGGTTTTTACCTTGTTTTGGAAGATAGTGGGTTGCTGGGTGAATGCTGTTAGTTGCTGAGTCTCCTTTGGCACTGCCTGGGTCTGTTTTGGATATTATTGACTTGCCCTTTGTTTCTCCTTGTTTCTGGGTTGCATTTTATAGTATGTTTGTCCATTGGCACTCCCCTTTATTAGTTTGGCCTTGACCTGCTTTTTACCACTGCCTTCTCTGTGTATGCGGATTTTTTGTTAAAAGTCGCTTACATACGCAGCTGTTCTTTATACAGTCGCGTACATCCTCCCTTTTGGTGAGTCTGATGTTGTGGGAAGTTGCTGGGTGGGTTGTGAGTGTGGTTGGGTCTTCCTTGGGTCTGAAGTTGTCTGTTGGATGCCTCTTTTGTGACTAGAAACTGTTCGTGCCGCTCACAGGTATAATGTTTATACTGGTATATAGGTTAGGATCACCTCCGTTTGCATTTTGCATTGCCTTATGACCAGTCCATATTAACCTTAGATACGAACCCACTCTATTATGTCATGGAACCTTCTTGCTGCTATAGAAGTGGCATGATATGAGTGGTAGAGCCTCACCTTACATGGGTACCCTAGTTAGCGCCTTATTTGCATTTGGTGCCCATGCCGATGTTTCTCCTTTTTTAGGGTGTGGGAGTCCGTTGTATAGTATTGCCATGAAATTTAGCAAGAGCCTCATACTCCTCTTGATCTTATGCTGGCCATGTTCCCCCTGGACTCCCCTTGTATCAAGTTGTGGATGCATTTTCATGAGCTTTGCCTATATTATTGAGCTTTATGCCGGCTCCCCTGACATTGCGTTTCAGCCTTATAGCCCGAGCTTGTCTCATGTCTAGCCATGCAGAGCCATTTTGTATATCGTTTGCAGCTTGACTTACCCTTTTACCGGGAGGGGATCTTCCCCCGAGTGTCGATATCCTACACATGTTTCCTTGCATTGAGCATAGGTATGTTCCACTGCTTGGAACTAGTTTGTTTGCCCTGATGACACTCGTCTCCTCCTAGTTTGTAACTATAAAGCTAGTTTATTCTTTTTTCAAGCTTTTCAAATAACTGAAAAAGACCAAAAAAATTAAAAAACCAAAAATCCGGACGAGAAAAGATGTTATCTTTTGCAGCTGTCGAGTCGTGTCGCTTTCGAACAGAGCACTGTATGTCACATCTGTTGGTTGGGTTATAGTTTGACTTTAGGAGCTGTACTCGTTTATCTGAGTTTATCTCCACCGACTAGTTATGCTTCCAGTCCCTATGGAGCCTCTATTGGTGCCTCCTGCGTCATAGAGATGTCCCAGTTTTTATATCGAGTCTATGCTGCCTGTATTCAGTCACCATATGCCGTTATGCTCTTGTTCGAAGGAAGTTGAAACCTGAGTCGGCCATTCCTGAGTTATCTTGACTTTGCATGTCGGCCATTCCCAGTACAGTTACTGGTTCGTGCACCTTATGATCGAGTCCTTCCACATCATACAACTTTGCTGAGTACCTCGTGTTGGATGACGGGGGATGCCTTAATGCCCTCCTTCCAGCGGATTTCATCCCATCGACTTCAGATCATTTATTCTGGGATTGGATTCTAGAGTCATATTTGAGTGCATTGAGACTTGCAGTCATCAGTGGCAGGTTCTCTCGCCATCGACAGTTTTGGGAATACATCAATGTCCCTTGATCGATGGATCCTCTCAAGTGTTCGACCTCAACACATTTATTCACACTTGTTAGTTTGCACTCTAGTACCTTGATTCCCATTTTCATTATCGGTGGGTGATCTCGCGTCTGTTAACGGTATACATCAATGACCGGTAATCAGACGATGGACCACTATGTTCGACCTCGACACCTCTATTCGCATAGTAGGACATGTACTCGTAGCGGTTTGTGTAGAAGACCTTCCAGATGGATGGCATCTCTTATATGCTACCTCCTTGATCGTGCCAGTGTTCATGAGATTTCAGCTCTCGTGACTTGTTCCAGTATATGTCAGACATTTCCAGCCACTATGGAGATCTTGATCTATTGTATATCTTCAGCCTTGTGGAGATCATAGTCCTTTGTATATCTTCATCATGGAGATTCTGATCTATGTATATTGTACGTGGCGATGACCACATATGTTCTATCATGTATCATGCCTATTCAAGTCCATTGTACTCTTATGTATCCGGGACTGCTAGATGTATTTGCAGATTATATGCAGAGTTGTATTATGGTATTATGCTGATTGGGTGGCTGGTCTTCCATTTGGGTACCTTCATCACTTCCTTCGTGGGATGGACTTATAATGTATTTCGGCCATCGTATATCCCCTCTGATCTCATACATTAGGGGGCATCTGTTATAGAGATTTTCACCCCACTAGGTGAATCACACTTTGTATGGCCTTCCCCTGTCCCGCTGCAGACTCTTTAGACCCAATGGACCATATTTTATCCTTTGATGTATCATTGATCATCCCCAAAACTATATAAACTATGATATACGCGGCTTTTCCCCGATAACCGCGTACATACGCGGGTTTGACCCCTATAGTCGCGTACATCGGGATGTGTGCATAATCCAAATCCTTTTGGAGCGTTCCTTGACTTGGACCCGACTCATATGACTCTTGGCCTTCCATATACCTTGAGATCGCTCGGATTCGACCCTTCATTATCCCTTGTGAAGCTATATAAGGAACCATTGGTACATTGAAGAGGGGGGAAGATATAGAGAGATTGAAGCAAGGAAGCTATAGTCCATTGTTGCCAGAACTTTATGCTTGAGTCTGCATCCCTTTGTCCCTTTGGAGCACTGTTTTGTTCTTCCCAAGCTTTCCCTTGGCTAGTAAGCTTGCTATCGAAGTGATGGAGGATTGAGGTGGTGGAGGCCCAAGTGGGGGATTCAGTTTCTCCGATTCGCAGACGTGCCGTCAGAGGTTGTCACTTGTAATCTCTGATTCTTATTAATAGAAATATCTTTTCCTGTCCAATAATGTGTATTTGAATGAATATTGTTTCCATTGGAATATGTCAAATGCTTTTACATTATTGATTATATATGCTATAATAGATCTAACACCATGAAATATAGTATGCTTGTATTGTTTACTTGTTGTTGAGGACGTGCTATAACAATTCAAGCTGAAGATTGGAAAGCTCAACGGGGATCTACTTCAACCATCCGGAATAAGGTACGAGGTTCGATCCTTTAGTGTTATATTGTTTATTTCTATTGCATATTGGAGAAGATTTATTTCTGGAGTCTAGCTGTCTGTTGTGGTACCCCAAGCCATAGGAATTTCTCTCCGTAACAAGTTTACAACTGACTTCCCTTCTGGTCTTGGGACAACATCCCAAACATCATTCTTCATGATCGATTGGTACTCTTCGATCATAACATCCTTCCATCCTTTCTGTTCTGCTGCATCTTCATAACTGGAAGTTTCTTTATCAATGAAATCACATAGTAAAGCTACATACCCGGAGCAGGATCTGGTCCTCTTTCTTTCTCTGTGATTCTCTTTTGGAGCCCGATATCTTTCCACACCTTCGATAATTTCACGTACCCAAGAAAGTTTCCTTTTATGAGGATTCTTCTCCAGAGGTGGATCTACAGGTCTTTGTGGTTCTTCAAATTCTCAATCTTCTTCTTGAGTTTCTTTGTTCATGGTTGTATCATGAATTTTGGGTGCTTCTGCTTCTTCAGGTTCTTCAGTAGGTCTCTTTCTGGATTTGTCATAAGCTGTGTCTTAATTAAATGTCACATCCTTACTGATGTCGATATTCTTGTATCCTGGGAAATATATTCTGTAAGCCTTCGAGCTTTCAGAGTATCCCACAAATATACCCTTATTTCTTAAAGGATCTAATTTTGTTCTCTTATCTTTTGGAATGTGTATGTATACAAGACAACTGAATTTTGTGAGATGGATGACTTCTGGTTTCTTGCAGGAGAAGACTTCTTTAGGAGTCTTGTTCTCGATTACTCTATGTGGAGTACGGTTCTGTACATACACCGCTATCCTACCAGCTTCCACCCAAATATGCATAGGAAGATCTTGATCATGAATAATAGTTCTTGCAGCTTCCATGATAGTTTCGTGCTTCCCTTCCGCAATCCCATTCTGTTGTGGATTATAAGGAGCGGACAATTCCCTCTTAATCCCTGATTCTTTACATAGTTCTTTGAATTCATTCGAAGTGAATTCTTCGCCATTATCTGAACGAAAGGTCTTGATCTTCTTTTCAGTGTGATTCTCAATCAAGGCTTTGAATTCCTTGAACTTGCTGAATACTTCATCTTTGTTCTTCATGAAGTAAACCCATGTCTTCCTAGAAAATTCATCAATAAAAGAAACATGATGTGCATACCTGCTTAGTGAGCTTGATGACATAGGACTGCATACATCGGAGTGGATGATTTCCAAGATTCCTTTTTCTTTGCTTTCACTACTTGGAAATGTCTTCTTTGTGCTCTTTCCTTTCGCACATCCTTTGCAGACCCCATGATGTTTTTCCTGTATTTCTGGAAGACCTTCAACAGCTTTGGTTGCAAGAGGTAGTGCTCTGTAATGCACATCTGCAAACCTTCTATGCCAAAGTTCACTTGGCTCTATTGTTTCATGGACCAAGGCTTGTTCTGGATGGCCTTTAAATTTGTACAAACCTCCTTCTTGTTCACCAATCACTATTGCATCATCAATAGTCTTTCCTTTTGGCCACATGATGACTTGACCATCTATGAATGCAACCCTCATTCCTTTTGCATCCAATGCTGATATGGAGAGAAGGTTCTTCTTAAGTCCTGGAACAAACAACACTTCCTTCATTGTTATAAACTTTCCATATTCTAGCTTATAGGAAGATTCCCCACTACCTTTTATTGGATATTGGTAGTCATCTCCTAGCTTCACCTTGTGAGGTGATTCATCTTCTGAAAGTTTCACAAAGGATTCCTTGAATCGAGTCATATGTTTGGAAGCCCCACTGTCCATAAGCCAATCTTCACTTCCATGAGTAATGTTTCCCGTGAGAGCGAAGATCAAAACACAGTCATCCTCACTTGAAGAATATTCCCTTTCATATCTGGTTCTTTTTTATGAAGGTTCATCATCCTCTGTAGCATGAGCATGATGTCTTCTTTTGTTTCCCTTCTTCTTGTGAGAGCTAATTTTGTTCTTAGGACAATCTCTAGCAAAGTGTCCTTTTTCATCACATGTATAGCAAATGTACTTAGACCTATCTCTAGGATTTCTAGAGTTATTCGTATGATAAGAGTACTTACTTCTGTGATGGTTGGATCTAGATTTCTTGGATTGTACTGTGAGAGTTTGATCTTCACTTCCCATCTTCTCTTCTCGAGCTGCTATATGAGCTTCTTCTTGAGAACATTTTTCCCACAGTCTGTTGAACTTGACTAACTTCTTTCTAGCACAGATCCATTGAATGAAATAGTCACATGTCCTAGGGAGACCATTCAAGTTGGTAATCACAATTTCTGCATTCTCCACTTCTTCATCTACTGCTTCCAATTGTTCCTTGATCTGAGAAACCCTTGTGAAGTAAGACTGGATAGTCTCTGCATTCTAGATCTTTACATTCTTCAGTTGATTCCTTAGAGTCATATTCCGATTTATGTTCTTCCCTTCAAACAATTTGGTTAGGGTATCAAACATAGCTTTAGGTTTCTTGAGAGAGGACACCTGTGGGATAAGGTGATCCTTAATAGAATCAGTAATGATCCTCTTTTCCATAACCAACTTATTCTTATGTAAGGCCTTAGCCTCATCTCCCTCTGGAACTGGAACCTCCTCATGGATGTAGGAGTCCAACTCATTTTCTTCCAAGACCAGGGAGATCCTATACTTCTAGGCTTGGAATTTATCAGCTCCCTCAAGCTTTTCATCAAGTTTGGTATGATGAGACATCTTAATTGAGAACCTCAAATGAAAATACAAAATATTTTGATCTTACCAATTCAAGATGTCGGATCTAGATTTGGCGCTGAAATCCTGCAGTGCTAGATTAATAGCAACTTAGGGTTTTGCTTTTTCAGAGTTCTGTCCACCCAAATGCCTTGAAATTTATCCCTCACTTTGATTTTGGGGAGGAGATCAATCCAGGCCTAGGCTCACTGAAAAATTCATCTTCTATGAAAATCCCTAATTTCCGACAGTAGTGTCGGGTCCAAAACTGAAAAACCTTAGAACTGGATTCTGCTTCGACAGAAAGATGCAGGCTAAGGAGGAGAGTTATTCCACCGTAATTTTGCTGAAAATCTATGGAGGAATATCCACAAACTAGGAATCCATAGTTCCCGCAGCTGCACAGTGTCTTCTTCTCAGGTTAGCTCTGATACCATGTTAGTTTTTCAACATTAAGCTAACATTATTAGGATCTTTAACTGAGAGAATAAAAAGCACAACAATCAAACACAAGAGACAATGAACACAGTGTTTTTCCTCGAGGAAACCATAAATGGAGAAAAACCCGCAACTTACTCAGAGATATAATCAACACCAAAATAGAAAAGCCCAAAATAGTAAGCGATCTCCCGACAACAATAACCTTCTTCTTATCTAGCCCCAGTGTCTTCTCCTTCCTCAACTATGTGCTACACTTGAGTATGTGATGTGTGTTAAATAGAGAGTCCAACTCTCTATTTATACTAATCCCGCCATCACTAAAAACCTACTAGGGCCGACCTCTCTAGGAGAGTCTAATAACCCTAGTGCCCCAGAACTGTGGGGACTTTAACCCTTAGACAATAGGAGGGTTACCCACAATGACTTTACATGACTTGTTTACATTATAGCTCCTCCTGATCGGAACATCGGGGCATGACAACATGACTCAATTACATAATATATACATCCCGGAATAAACATCGGGTTACAAGACATAAGATATGTAGATGAATACATTCCGAAGTTACAAATACATCAACAAGGAGCTAAGAATTGGGAAAAAGGGGCTAAATCCCTAACCAGAGGCTTAAAACCCTAAAATATCAAGAAAAAACTATAAATAGAGGATTGGGGGTCACTCTCAAAACAATAATTCCCTACCTACCGTTACTCTTCCTGTATGAGTTCCTTGAGGAGACAACTCGCTCAAGCCATTCATCCCTCTCTCTCTTTTGCTCCATTAACTACTTCTCTTGTGTGTTGAGCTTAACTCCACACCATTAAAACTAGTAAGGAAAGGATGCTCCTTGAGCTAGGGCATGGTGGCCCATATTCGATTAAAAAGCTTAGGTATAATGAGATGCATTTTTGTTTATTTTTATTTGCATCTTATATGTATGTGTAGTTTATTTCTAACAGTGGATTGCAGGATCTCCATTGATGATTAGTTGCAGGTTTATTTTTCTATCGGTTTGTTGTAGGGTTTCCATGGATCATAGATAACCCTTCTTTGCAGGTTTTTCATTGACCAAAGAAACCCTACCCTTTCATCCTATATATGGAAGGTAGTCTTTTTTGCACGTAGCTAGGGTTTTCCCCGAGCTACAAATTGGCGACCATACCGGGTCGATCCCATGGGATCTTTGGTATTTTTGTTTTTAATATTTTGCTTACTTAGTTTGATAGATATTTTCTTATTTAGATTGTCAGATCTATTTCTTTCATTTTTGTTATTGTTTTGGCCATACTACCAGTTACTATTGGTCATTCTTTGATTTGAAAATCGTTCAACTATGCAAAAACGATCGAACCGAATTTTTGAAAATTCATCTCTATTCGGTCTCATTTTTTTCTCAAATAGTTGATCCATTCGCAAATTTGCTTGAGTATATAGGTAAAATACCATGTTTCCGAAGTGGGTTTTCAACGGTTTGAGGTAATTCCTCACGGTTTGATCACAATCCCCTCCGCCCAAAAAAAACAAGTCCTCTACAGGTGCGCGACCTATTTTTTTTTACTTTGTATGAGCGTTTTAACTTTTTGGTCTTGCATGTTTGCTGCTATTTGGACTGTCAGTGCGACCTAGCCGCCACTGTCCAGTAGCTTATTTCTTTTTGCAAACAATTTTTGTAGATTGTAGGTTGATTTGGTTAGCTGTTAATACATATGAATCTGTTTTAAGGCTTGAATAGATTAGTGTAGGTTAAATTTCAGTTTTTAATAAGAATTTGAAATTAACTCCTTGCCTAGATCTTCCTCCTCTACCCAATCATCACCCTCTGGGGTATTCTGGGATAAGATGAAGGGTGAAGCTCATATAATAATAGGCACTTCACTTGTGATTGCTTTAGACCACTAAAGACGGGTGACTTGGAAGGTAGAGGGGGTGGTAGGCCCAGGGAGCCCCATGGCATTCACGTCCTCCTTGTTGACCGACCTTGTACTCGGAGAGTGACTTGAGGATCTACGGATGGGCTTAGTCCCATTGTGTTGAGAGCCCAACACTCTTTCTTAGTCAAAGAGGAATACAGGTGTAAGGAAGTCACCTAGTAAGTCTACCATAGTTCAGATTCATTAATGGCATGTTTCAAATTTTCTGTTCACAATTTACTAGTTTCATAACAATTTACCCATGTTGTAAGTTCTGTAATAAACCATAAAATCTCTGTGAAATATTCATAAGCCATACAAGAAGCCACCAAGTGAATAACAAAAAATAATAAAAAAATACAATGGACATGCACACAACGATACCAAATAAGATAACCAAACTCAGTTCATGACGTTGAGCCAGCCAATAAAATCTATTAATTTACACTAATTCAAACACTTGCAGAATTTGAGGACATAAGTCGCTGACTACCTTAACCATGGGAATTACTTGGGCTCAACCTTGAAACTCATTGTGAGGAGTACCATGAGAACCCCAAAGTAGATGGCCGCTGAGAGGAATTTCCAAATGAAACAGGAAACGACCCCTACCGATTGACTAGCACTCCCGTGAGGAAAAATTCAAGTGATGTCTCTTGGCAGTCTTGGTGGCCAAGTGACCACCTGAAAGCCAATAGGAAGCTGCTAAAATCAGGGTCCAGAATGCCACTACCATATTTCACCAACCGATTTACCAACCAGACACAATTGATCCCCCACGGTCTTCCTCATGGCTAAGAGGTGATCAACCACAGTTTGAGTCCTTGAACCAACACCATCGAGCCCATTCTTGATGACCTTCTACACTATCAAAAGGCCACACATCCTTAGACTTAGACTCAGACTCATATCAATTTGAGCCCAATTTACATACTGTACCATCTATCCCCATGGATGGTGTAAACCCGGATCCATTTTCCTGAATGATCATTGGTAGTGGACCCATGTCCATACCTCAAGTCAACACATTTACCCTTGCAGGTGGTACTAGTACTTCCATGCATACTTTCCTAACTGAACTGCTTCCACCGGTACTTACCAATCAAATTGCCCCAATTGTCATACTTGGGGGCAGTGGCCCATCCACTCACACTGTCCCACTTGTCATACCTGGGGGGAGTGGCCCTTCCACTCACACTATCCCACCTATCATACTTGGGGGTTCTGGTCCTTTCGCGCACACGGTCCCACTTTCCATACTTGGGGGTATTGGCCTGTCCACAATTATGCCACAAGTACCCCCAGTCATGTAGGTACATTATGTTCCTGAAAAATCCACCACCATTGCTGGTCCTTCACACATCAACCTTAGGTCAAACCTCCATTTCATTGAATGCCTCAACCTACCTGACTTGGCTAGGTTAACCAATGACCCCATATGTCATCAAACCTTTTGGCCTCCCATGCCGACCAAACTCCCCTCATACATCCCCAAATTTGAAGGGAAGGCAAGGGAGTGCCCCCAAAACCATATCATGACGTTTCACCCATGGTGCTTATCAAACAACATTTGTAGATGATTCGATTAGACTCAAACTATTTCAACGCACCCTCACAGGTGCTGCATCCAAGTGGTACATTGAGCTACCACAAGCCAAGTACCCAGAATTCAACTCCTTTTCCTTTATGTTCTTGCAATATTTCCAACTCCCCATCAGATATGATGAAGGAGTGGAAATCTTGTTATCTTGCTGCCAAAATACTGCGACCCACATCACCAACCACATCCATGAGTGGAGGCGACATCGCAGCTTGTGCAAGATCAAGCTTAATCACAAGATCTTCCTGGAATGGTTCTTGAAAACCTTGTTTCCACCTATAGCCAAGGACATCGCCTTTGAATGTCCCCAAAAAGAGGAAGATGCCATATTGAAGGCCCAATAGTTTGACCTCATTTACGCATAGTCAGTATACCTCTATACCCTCATTCCAGATGCTCCCCATGCAGGAACCTCCTACTGGGATGCACTAGTTGCATCTCATGCCACATATGGCATCATAGGCTCTATTTCCCACAAAACACAACATCATGTGATACCACCCATGAGGCTTCCACACCTGAGAAACACCCCTAGTGTTTCCTACCCAAACCAATCTCCTGATTACTCAAGAATGATATCTCAATCCGAAGCTACAACCTCCTATACCCAACCTGCACCACAGCAGCAGGCCCATGTACCTTCCTGGATAAAACAACAATATTTGGGACAGATAACCAGATTTGTGGCACTGCTAGCCCCCCAAGTTTACTATGCACCACCAGTGCAAGCTGCTCAAGCCCTTGCCTTAGCCCCATGGGCACCTCTGGGACAAGTTTTTGCTCAGCAGAATCATCCCAACCCACCTGCCCCCAACAACCAATAGGGACAAAGAAGAAACAACCAAGCTAGGAATTGGGGTAACAACCAACCCTAAAGAGGTAACCAACAGCCTAACCCCCCCCCCCCGTAATGCCTCCAACCCGCGAGCACAAAATCCCCAACAACCCAATCTGCCTCGACAGAACACCCCATTATAGACCAACAAACCATGGGAGCTATGCAATGTCTATGGGAAATGCACCCATGAATGTCTGCTTATGGGATGCACCAAAAACATCCTCCATGACGAAGGCCAGCAAGGCAACAATGCAGTTTCCCAAACACAATAGAACCCAACACCACTGGGCCCTCCTCCCATGGTGCTCTAGAACCCATTACCAGTCCAAGGATTGGTAGAAACCACACTCTTGCCTCAAACCGCTCCCACATCCCACCCTGTTCCACATCCCACAGAGACAGGAGTACACCAACTGTTAGTATTTACAGTAGAGGAGATCAATCTGCAGACCAAGCGAAACCAATATGGATCCACTATTGAAACCCTTGACATAGTAGCAACATCCACATCCAACACTACCAATGTTCCTCTTCACGTTTCGCCACCCCCCCCTTGCAGGCCCACGTCTCCCCTTCAGGTGCCTTGCCAACAACATTACTGCAAGGGCAGAAGTTAACTATAGTATTGTCGATGACTTGGCCCAATCACCTATGGGCATGTCAGTTCTTGAAGTACTCAAACCATGCCCAACACAGTGAAAAGCCTTGCTAGCCTCCCTTAGATTAATCACATTTGATTTGGATCAAAGAGAACCAAAAATGCCATCGACCATCTCCTTCTAGATCCCTGTGTCAATTTGGAGTTTGGTTGTGCACCAGTGCATCATTGATGAAGGGGAATCCACTTGCGTCATGTCAACCTTGGTTTGGCAAAAACTTGGGTCCCCCATCTTGCATTCATCCACCACCATGTTGCATGCCTATGATGGCCATCCCATAAGATCCCAAGGCATCCTCCCGCACGTCCCCATCTCTTTAGGCAAAAAGATCGTCCTAATTGACATAGAAGTCGTCAATGCTCAGTTAGACTACAACCTTCTTCTAGGACGTATCTATATGTACGCGATGCGAGCTGTGGCATCTACCATCTTCCGCCAAATGATGTTCCCTCACGATGGGAAAAGCGTGACTATTGACCAATTGAATTACCATGATCCATAAGTGCCAATAGCACCAGCTAATGTTATTCCCACTATCAACATCACCACCACCCCCATCATCCTGAATGTAGACCCAAGGTTTTTCGTCGACACCTCTATGACGGCTTCCTTCCCCTTAGTATCACCACCATCTCCACCAAGTGATACAACGGATTTGCGCATACTATCATCCAACACTATTGCACCACAACCCCATCCACAGCCACAATACTATCAGCATCCGCAACCTCATCCCCAGCCGCAACATCATGCATAGTCTTAACCACCAATGCATCCCCAAATGTACTCACCAGGGCACTACTTAGGTTCCTCCCCATTCCACACAATTCCCTTCCTATTTCCTCCACCTGGCATCATGAGTAAGCCAGTGATGACCACCTTAAAATTACCCAACTTCACATTGGGGATTCTCATATGGTACCTCAATCCACCAGCCCAATCTCTGATGCACCAAGTCATGTTAACCCCTGTTCAACCCATTGCACTCGAATCATGTCCCCTTCCTAGCCCACAAAATCATCTTTTGCGCCTGTACCAGCATCGACTCATCCAAAAAGGGATAGTGTAAAAAACACCAAAGTGGCAGCCGCTGAATATCGACCGACTCCATCTTGCACCATGTGTGACATACACGGTCATGCAACACAAATTTTTCTCGAGATTCCCATCATCCGCACACACTTAGATGGCATGGACACAATGGAGAACATCCCCGTGGTTGTCCTCCCGAGTGGGACAACAGTAAAAAACAAGACTTTGAAGACAAACCATGCATGCGCCCTTTGGAGATTGTATGGACATTACTCCCACCATTGCTGAGACTTGGTTGAGTTTCAGGCCACCCTTAGCCAACTTTGGAAACATTACCTTGAATCCGAAGTCACTGTCAAGGAGGATATCCACCCTTCGGTTTCTTCCTCGACCACCACAACCATTTACATGATCTCTAGCTCCAGTAGTTCATCAGTATCCTAGCCCATGGAAGATCCATCTGATCTATCCTGACGCCACAACCAAGATGATGGAGAGATCTATAAAACCACCACTGGTTTTACCCTATTCCCTTTCAACCATGGTGTGGAATTGGTTCTTCCCATCGAAGGCCATATTTCATCACCCTGCCTTGCCAATGAACTTTGTCTCAGCAAGGGGGCACATCTCTTTGCTAACTCAGATGGTTGGCTCTTGAAGAATCCCCACAATGGGCTCCACTACAAGAGATCCCATGCTTGATACCACCATCATGAGTCACTTATAGTGTAGATTTTATTTTTTTTGCATCATTTTTACCACGATTTGGTGACCCCTCTAGTCGTTGTTCCACTTCTAGTCATAGTGAGCCAATTCTAGAACCTCATCGCATCATTTGCACGTGAGTAGGTAGATATTATCCCTTCCCTTGCACCACTGGGATCCCACTAGACAATGTGGTCCCCCATCTACACATGCACATACTATGTGGCGTGTATGACATAGCTACCAACATGCTACCATATCGTTAGGTCCCCAAACATGCCCTAAAGGTCGAGGTCTCTTTGTATCCCCCTAGTTGCACAACACTCCTGGGTCAAGAAATGAACTTTAGACTTCCTCCCTCCTCGCTGATTCCTTGGGACACTTCCTGGAGTCACGTCAATTTGTGTGTCACCACAAGAATCACACATGTACATTGAGCTAGCTCTGTTCCCATATGCCTACATTCAGTCTAGTTTTTCCCCATGCACCATTACAGCAGGGGCAACATCACTAGTTTCTAATCAGATCCATCTGAAGTCCCCTTGAGACGTTGTTCACACCACTAGGTTTGGTTTTTCATCCTCTGTCTTATGATGAGACCATTGTCTCATAGTCATTAATCAGTTTTCTGGCCCACTTCCTAATAGTTACCTCGATTTACGTGCCAATTTTCTATATAAATGTCTCTGGACCTATACTTGCATCATATGTTACTGTTCGGAATTATACTTGCATCATACCCATCCACCGCAACTCACGCGGGTCCTTGAACCACTTCCTGGAAAGCGGATCGTTTATTTCACATACATTTGGCAGATAACTGTATCCGAACTTGCACTCACACCACATGTAGTCCAGTCCATCCACCACAGCTCACATAAGACTCTCTTGACCTCTGTCCAAGAGCCACCTCGGTTTGCATGCCTATGCAACACCGAATTGCATGCTTCTTCCGCGATCTATCTCGTGCATGTATTGGTATGTTCAAGAGCCATTCGCTCCATCCATACTACACAAATGACCTTTGGACCACTGTCCATTGTCCCGACATGGGGGCACCTTCAGTCCCTCCTGGATCGGTTGACCATACTGGAGTTTCCGTTAAGCTCTTTTCTAAGTCCTAAAAGAATGAAAAGATTGTTGAGCATAGCTGATTCCTTTCTCACTCGTTAAAGTATAATAAAGGGCGTCTGCATCGTCTTGTTTATATCCTTTTGTAGACTATGTAGACTACCATATGAAAAGGACCACCTTGGAAATTTCAATCCAAGACCATTCCCCTCTGCAATCCAAGACCATTCCCCTCTGCATCCTTTTATGCTTTCTCAGGCAAAGGGGATGAACTTTATGAAAAATATCACCATGGGTTGTCGTTAATCTCTTTCCATCCTTCTCATCAAAAAAATATTGCCGAGCAAACTTGGTTTTGTTCATGCTCGTAAAAGTATCTAGAAGACCATCTAGTCAGTACAGGTTTAACCTTTTTCGGCCTGATTGGACTACCAACGGCAAAGAAGTCTCCCATCCCACAAAGGATGGGTGAGCTCTCCTATGTACACTTTTAACCTTTTTTGGGCACAGGAGACTATCAACAAAAAAGAGACCTCACTAGAGTCTTCTTCATGCTTTCAGAATCTCTAAAATTGAAAGCACCATCGAGCATTTACTTTCTTGCGATCACTAAAAATCCACGAGATCGTACCACAATGTTGTCTTTATACACCACCCAATATATCACAGTTTGGCAGCATTCCCACTTTGGGTTGCCTATGTTCATAGTACTCTACGATGTGCCTTCCTTGGATTTCTTCAATACCAAAAGTGTCTACCTACCCCAAGTATTTCCCATCTGCAGTTACATTCTCGATATTGCAGCTATGATCCCTTTCCCATGAGTCAGTTTCATTTGCTGCCTAGTCCGCCCTACCATCATACTCTGAACAAAGGAAGTTTGAGTCCCCCATGAATCCCTACCCCTGTTCCATTTCACCGCCCCATTCAGTGGTTTAGTTCCTATATTGTATCACATCTTTTGGTTATCTCCCTCATGCTTCTAGTCAAGGAAACACCATTTCCTTGGTCAGTTGTAGGACTCCCTCTGTCGACGACAACACACATATTCCATAGGATAGACCCAGAGGTTCGTCTATCCTGGTTTCATTAACCTCATTGATGAGTTCCTTGGACCACTTCAGAGGAGTCCTTAGTGCCTCTTGGGATGGTTGTGTCTCACGTGCTCAACTCCAGCTACATCATTGCACCGTTGAGATTCGTATAGGGTATTGGTTTGTGTAGTATTTGGTCGAAGACCCCAGATGTCACCTGACTCTAACACATTGATGAGTCTATTGAGGGACCCAAACAGGTTCATGTCCCTTGTGATTTTCGTGTTGCGTTGGAGACAGTGTTCAGAATCCCCAACAGCGCTTCTATATAGATTTATGATTGATGCAGCATATTTGTACCACAAAGCACAAAGACTCTGACTCTCCATCAGTAAGTACCTACAGCTATGTACCATTCCAGATCTAGCAGGCCATCAGTCATGAAGATATAGTATTCCATGAGAATTCCATGGGTCCAATGTAGTAGTTCTTCAAATCGGTATTGTATTCAGCCTCTCATTGAGGCAACCACTATTGTAACAACAGTTGTACATGATCGTCTCTTGTATTATAGAGCTTAGATCAAATTATTCTTTTGACATCGTTACGAGCATGGGGATGCCCTCGTCATCCATATACATGTCACACATTATTTTTATCTCACCCATTGATTGGAACCATATTAAAACAAAAACCAAAATCCACCATGCCCCAGCCTAGGAAGCACCACCTCTCCCTAGAAAATCCTATGATGTTCGTCAGCCATATGATGAGCTCCTTCCGTCACACATTAGGGGGCAATCTATTAACCCAAAAAATCCCTCAGTAAGCTCTTCATAACCTACATCACCTAAAGACATCCATTACACTACCCTCATTTGACACCCACACCCTTGGAAAGGCTCAAAAACATGAAAAGGGCTTAAAAATCCCTAAAAAGAGCCAAAATAACTCTCATAGGGGCTAAAACCTCGAAAAAGGGGATAAAACCCCTCAAAGGAGCTTAAAACCCCCAAAAGAGCTAAGAATTGGGCGAAAGGGGCTAAATCCCTAACCAAGGGCTTAAAACCCTAAAATCTCAAGAAAAATCTAGAAATAGAGGGGTGGGGGTCACTCTCAAAACACTCATTCCCTATCGACCGTTACTCTGCCTGTATGAGTTCCTTGAGGATCCAACTCTCTCAAGCCATTTATCCCTTTATCTCTTTTGCTCCATTAGCTACTTCCCTTGTGTGTTGAGCTTAGCTCCACACCATTCAAACCGGTAAGGAGAGGCTGCTCCTTGAGCTAGGGCATGGTGGCCCATCTTCCATTAAAATATTAGGTATAATGAGATTCATGTTTTGTTTAATTTTATTTAAAGCTTAGATGTATGTGTAGTTTATTTCTAACAGTAGATTGCAATTTCTCCATTGATTATTGGTTGTAAGTTTATTTTTTTGATGGTTTGTTGCAGGGTTTCCATGGCTCAAAGATAACCCTTCCTTGCAGGTTTTTCATTCACCAAAGAAACCCTACCCTTTTGTCCTATAGACGGAAGGTAGTCGTTTTTGCACGTAGCCAAGGTTTTCCCTGATCTACATCTCCCATGCATGCATGAAGCATCAATCGTCCCTTATTACATTGAGATTAATTTTTTATTCCTTACCATGGGTTACAACATGAAATTGTTCATGTCTTAGTGTTGAAACACGTTTGGAAGGCCCTCGCTTTGCAACATTAGTTACTTGACTATATTTGGTTGCATGTATAATTAATGTATTTGGTGATATGTTCTCACAGTGAATAATATTCATTTTCCTTGCATTATGGTCAAAAATGCATACAATATCACATAGCCACAAGTATTTTACACTGTCAGATTATATAGTGACATACACTGTGATTCACCACTCGCACAAATATTCTTTATCTGTACCAAGAGACCTGCACCCAATGATTTAATCTTTGTCATGAATATTTGATTATGTAAACAATCATTTAAACTTATACTAACCATAATAAAGATAATCACTACATGTATGTAATCTTATTTAGTATATATAATAATTTTATTTATACAATTTTTTAAAATATAAATAACCAAAGTCATTAGATTTACCACTAGTCATTAGCTACATTCTGTTAAAATGAAAAGGAAACATATGGACACAAAATTCATAATGTCAAACCTATATATTATATCTGAAAATAAAAGACAAATATATGGTCAATGATGAATCAAAAGTATTAACTAGAAATAGTTTATATCAATATATAAAAATAAAATTCTATTGTATCTTTTACTAGAAACTATATATGATATACCTCTCCATTCCATGTTAAAATATGGAGATATCCATTTGAAATCCATTTGCATGGCCCAAATGAAATAAGTTGGTTTCATGTACTTGTGTTTTTTCCCTTGATCTAGTAGTATTTTCAAATTTAGTGTATTGTAGTGTTTGGGTGTATTTGGTGTACCATTTTTTCTTGAGGAGATAACACTTTACATGGTTCTTCTATTATCATTTTGATCATTATGACATGAGCAAGGTTGAGGCATGTATAAATATTGTTCGTGTAATACATTATATGTACATTGAGGGCCTTAACTTATGGGCTTATTTTGAATATGCTTACACCTTGGTAGCATTGATGTTATGCTATGGAGGAGTTCCAAGCATATGCACCCATTATTTCTATGGTTTTAGCATGATTTATTGGTCTATTTGATGTGATGTTATGTTCTTTGAACCTCCTACTGATAATGGCCTAGATCAATAAACAAACCCTAGATCAAGAAAGGTTGTCAAGTCAAGGTTCAGGATCTAGGATAAGGTATACTAGGGAAAAAGATTTGATTATTTAAAAGAACCCTAGATGCACAGGTCTTGCTATAAATGATAAGGTAACCACTAGTAAGACAATAACATTTCATGCAAATCATACTTTATATCCTAAGGGGGAAATAAAGTTATAAAGGATCAGTTCCTTTGAATGGGAAAATGGAGTCTAAATCTAGATAAAAATAGTGAAATCTTTAAGATCGAAATAAAAATGGTGTCAATAACACAGTGAAATTTATCCTTAAACCCTATTAATAAATTTTTTTGAGAAATTTGACTTTTTAACAATGGATAGTATTCTCATATATTTCAATACCAAATAATTAAGATGTTTCAAAGCATTAGCAATTTGGGTCTATGGATAAAATATTCTTCAAATGATTTCGATGTTGCCAAGAAAAAATTGTGAATGGTGAAACCCAATCCCAAACAGTTTACAAAATTTAATGAAACT
>LPNX010281580.1:208589-237676 GCA_001517045.1 Pseudotsuga menziesii
TTTTAATGAGTATGCCAGTGATCATGACGTTAGTGACATCGGCTCCAATGATAATGATCATCATCACCATCACCACCATAATGATCATAATTTTCTTCATTTTCGTCATCTTCATCAAAAGCATCATCATTAGCGTCGTCAACGTTAGTAATCATCATCATCATCATCATATAGAATACCATCATCATTGTTGTCATCGTCGTCATCATCATTGATTTCATCACTATTCATCATCACAATCATCATAAACAACAACATCATTATCATCCTCGTGACAATCATTGTCATCGGCATCAATAATATCATCGTCATCATAAGTATCATCATCATGGTCATTGTCATTTTCATGATCATGACCATCATCATCATAATATAGATGATCATCATCACCATATTCATTATCATCATCGTTGTCGTCATCCTTGTCATCATGATCGAGATCATCATTATCATGATCAGTATCATCATCATCATCATCACCATCCCCATCATAATCATTGTTGTTACTATTTATCATCATAATTATCATAAACAACACCATGGCCATTGTCTCTGTCATCCTCATCATCATCGTCATCAAGATATTCATTGTCATCAACATAAGCATCATCAACAACAAGAACATCATCGTCATCAACATCAACATCATCAACAACAAGAACACCATTGTCATCATAAGCATCATCATCATGGTTGGCGTTGTTGTCATCATAAGCATCATCATCATGGTTGGTAAGCTACATTTCAAACCCTCCTTATACAATACTATGAATAGATATGGACGTTAAGAATTTACTTCCATCCTTTGTGAAACTAGATTCGATGGGTTTTATGTATGGAAGCAACCTTTGGAATATGAGGAAAATTACTTTAATTGCAAGGCTTACTTTATTCATGTTTTCTTTGAACACCACATGAACTAAGAGAGCGCATTGTCAAAGTCACCTTGTCACGCTTCAAAAATTGACAATGAGACATCTAGAAACAATATATTTGCTTTCAAGACAATAAAATTACTTCACTATTAATTTTATGATGTCGTTTCTTTTAAATATCATGCACTACATCATAAAAAAACATAATAAATCAATTTTAATCTCTTATAATCAATGAACCACAACCAATAATCAACAACATAAATGTGAAAATCATCAAACCGCCATTCTTACGGTCAACTACAAGAAAGATGAAATTAAAACTAGACTAAAAATGTAAACCATTATTTCACTTGATGCAAAGCATAGAACAATATGCACTCAAGAGAATAAGGGAAAATAAATCCATGCTCAATTATAAACACAATAACCAAGTAATAATCTTCTTAATCATCCAAAGTGTTGTCAATCATTTTCTTAAGTTATTCAAAATGTTGTTCTTGCGACTTTCCCCAATATAAGCTCTTTTCCTTAGAAATCAATGGTGTACAATGATGATGAAGTATGAGAAACTTTTTTATGAAATAAATTCAAGGATGGGATATTAGATATCAATATTATACCCATTTGGATTTCCAATTAGGAATTTACACCACTTCTAGATATATCACCTACTACTTGGTCACCTCTTATAATTAACACATGTTCATTAAAACCTATGCATCAATAAATGTATCTACCACCTGAGTCTATTGAATCTCCCCTTGCATACCATGTGGCATCATTCCACATCACCTACATCATATGTCAACATACAAATGGAACAAAACTTAAGAACAATTAATAATTACCTACCATTATAACAAGTAGACTATAATTTTATTAATAAATCAATATAGAATAGATATAACTGCATACCTCATACACTTTAATGTCATTGATCGTATTCTTCATCTAAGTCCACATCTGTACCAACTGAAATAGATCCAACATTGTTTGATTGCCGAATATTTGTTTGTGTGATTCATGTTCGAGTCTCAAAACCCTCTCATACCAGAAACACGCGTCGACTATAACCAAGTCAAATTTCAGTCCATACAATTATAGATTGAAAAAAATCAACGTTGGCCCCATTCACATGTCACTTATTATATGCAGGGTCAAGTACATGATCAACTAAAGTGTCAATCATGTTTGATTCTGGAAACCCTCCCACACTGTCAATACGTGCATCTAGTCTAACCATGCCAAATTTCAGTCCAAGCAAGCACAAATTTTTAAAAAATCAACGTTTGACCCGTGCAGTACATGATTAAGCACGCCATTTGGGTTAGCATGATAATTGTGCATTTACTTACTAATATCCTCTTTGTTTCTAGAATAATTTAATATCATATAATGAATAGGGCCAACCACGTAAAGGTGAAATCTCTTATGGCACCTACCCCCCGTCACATCACTCTCAATTCCCTATAACCAGACAAAATCTATGTAAAACAAAATTTTAATTTTTTTTCATACGTAAGAAGAAATGTCTCTAATTATAACAAATATTCCAACATACAATGAAAGTGCAGAAAACACTAAGAAACAATTAATTTATACGTCCCAATAAAATTCAATAATTTTATAGCAATATTAAATCAAATTATATAGAGTAGATATATTAAGGCATGCCTCATACACTTCAATGGAATTCATCATGTCTTCTTCATCCAGGTCATCATCTGTATCATCCGATCCATAGTCAACATTGTAAGGATTGGCCACATCACCATCATCATCGATGTCAGTTACAATCATCATGTTATCGTCGATATCATCTTCATGGACATTGTCGACTACATCATTTAATTCAACTAATTCTTCAACATATTCTTCGGGAACATGATCATCTTCAACATCGTCTTCTTCTTCAATACCCTCTTCATTACCTTCCTCTATGTTATACTTTACTGCCCTTCCCCTTGGATCGTGTCTCACAACAAATGACCAACCCCCTCTACCTAGAACCTCAGAGTAAAATACCTATTCACATTGGCTTGGAAGAACATATGGCTTCATTCCCAGCTCAAACAACCTTTTATTAACCATGGTAAATCCATTACCATTTCCAATAATAGTTTCATCGAGATCACGTTGATTCAATTGTAACCTGTATCATTTGACAACGAACAAAACTACCTTGAAGGAGTTATAGTCACACTGAATCATATCTTCCAAATACCCATAGTATTGATTTTATGATAGTTTTGGATGTCTGTCACTTCTAGAGGAAACATTGGTCACCTCAAAGACTGCAGATATCCCACAATCTAATGTTTTCTTCATTTCATCCAACTTTTTGATGCGATATTTCCATCCATTGCACCACATAGCATTAAGGTGTTTTACCTACAACAGGGCATACACATAAATATTACATCATGATGATCCGTTTATGATTAAGTGCATGTTTATACCCTACAAGGAAAAAATCAATGTCTACATCAATATGTTTTCAAAAATAAAAATAGTGTGGTTGATTAATATGTTTTCCTGCTTATATTTTAAACCATATGCTAAATTGATTTCCCTCTGTGTAATATTGGTATCTTGATTGAGATGTGTTGTTTTAACTAATGAATCCACGCCTTCCCATGATATTCCATGACCATATTTTTCTCATCGTTTAATCCATACCTTCATCCAGTAAATACTGTTTGCAATGATAAATGATGTGCATCCCACTCTCAACCAACTGTTTGATAAAAATAAAAATAAAATTAAACACAAATGTATATTCACTTAACAAAGTATACACTTTTAATTGATGTATATTGAATATTAAAAATAGAATATATATGATATATACATAAAAATAAACAGTCAAATTTATTATATTAATTAATATCCACTAGCTAATAAATACCTTTCACCTTCCTCGATCTACCTTTCCCACTCTAGTACTCCCCTTCAAAATTGTTATTGGAGTGCAGATCACAAATGCAACCTAAATTGAGCTTTGACGCTAATTTATGAAGATATTTAGTAATATACATCATGTTTTGGTATACCATATATCCCTCCATCATAGAACCCTCAGGACATGCTCGATACCTAACCAAACCCTTCAAAAATTTCAAGTTCCTCTTGACCATCCACATGAACCTTGAGTGTACAGATACACACAATTCAATCTCCTCAACTTGGTGTATGAGGTAGTGTTCTTCTACATTGAAAAATGATGAATATAGATGCTTCTTCGTTTCACACATGAGACGAGGAATTTCTCTCCTCCAATACTTTATATCTTATTTATGGATTTGTTTAGATGACAACCATATACAAGTGATGCAAACCAAACACACGATGTAACAAAAACATACATTATATTATATAACATGAATTAATGCACAAAAATCAAATATAAGTTTTACAATGAATTAAACAAAAACTAAGTGCATGCAAAAGATCCCTGCTTACCTCATGTATTTCCCAAGATTATATATAACTTGTTTGACGTTGTTGTTGAAGATGTCCATCAGAGAGAGAGAGTGGTGGAACATACTATAACAATATACAAATCATTTCATTTTTTTTTACAAAAAGTATACAAAAAAATACCAACAACATGCAATAGAATATTGTTAATAAAACAATAATTATATGCATACCATAAGAATTACCTTCATGAAGATATGCCAATCATGTGTTTTCACCTCTGCAAAATCGCCTTTCTTTGTTATTATATTCTTCATGTTTGCAGAAAATCCGGTGGGAAATTTAATTTTTCGCATGACTTCTTTTACCACATTACTTTCTTGATCCGTTAACATCCATGGAAGTGAGTTTATATTAATTTGTTCTCTGGTTCTATGAAATTGAATGATGTCTTTCATTGCATGGTTGGATTCTTGAATGTCATTGGAAATTTTGACATTTTTTTCTTTCTCACTCCCTCCATCTGATATTCGCCATAATGTTTCAGGCAATTTCTTTCCAATATGCATTGTATCAAATATATTAGCAATTCTTAGGTGCTCATAGTAGGGAAACCTACTGAATTGTTTAGGATAACCTTTCATTTCTTGTCGAATCCCATTAATCCCTTCATGATCAGGATGACCATCATGAATAATAGTTTAAAAATAAATTACATAAATCAGTGTCAAGTACAATAAACAACACACAATAAACATAATTTCATAACAAAACATATACGATGATTTATATGTACCTTGACGATTTCTATTATATTGCAACTTCCATAGGTGAGGTGTCATTCTCTGTAGTTTTAATGCAATCTCTTTCTTCCCATTAAACAAATGTATTTCACTAGTTCAATACCTATGATTCTTAGAGAGGAAGTGCCTATACTCATCAAACACCTCCTTTCCTAAAGTTTTGGAACGACGAGATTTGATCTTAGGACTACAAAATCGACATGCAAATTTTCCCAGCTTTGTCTGAAGACCTAATATAGAGATGGATTATCTATGTCAATTATAATTATATATAAAATCAATGGTTTATTGAAAAAACATGTGTGCATAATATATTAAC
Source organism: Pseudotsuga menziesii (assembly GCA_001517045.1). Classification (NCBI taxonomy): domain Eukaryota; kingdom Viridiplantae; phylum Streptophyta; class Pinopsida; order Pinales; family Pinaceae; genus Pseudotsuga; species Pseudotsuga menziesii. Next base: position 214,010 of record LPNX010281580.1, read on the forward strand.
TAGTTCATAAAAATAAATGCAATTTTAAAGTGAAGCTTATAATTACAAACTGAAAAAATGGTTTAACCCTGGGGATTCATGTATTGTACATATAAGAATTGCATGGAATTAAATATCCTTTGTTTTATTCGTCTAGATACATCATACATAGTGATGTCATTCCATAACTTTAGTAGCTCATCAATAAGAGGTTTGATATATGCATTTGTATCTTTAAATTGGTACTTACCTGATTAATTTGAACATATAAAATATATAATTATTACAACCATTTAGATATAAACCATGTACAAGAGAAAAATAAAAAATATATATATGACATTATGCAACAAAATACGACAAATGAGGTGCCACTACGTTAAAAAGAGAAAGTTGTAGACACGCACCTAGAATAATCATCGACAACATTATGTGCTCCCTATTTATTGACAACCATGGAGGAATGTTATTGTTAATAACAAAAATAGGCCACACTAAGTAAATGGATCTCATCTCTGCAAATAGATTGACACCATCTACTGCCAAATAAATCCTAAGATTACGAGGTTCTTCTTTAAAGTGAGGCCATTTTTCCTCCATATCTCTTAAATGTAGAACAACTTGCAGGAATTGAAATAATGGCATCTTGAATTATGTTCCATTCATGGTAATCCATAAATTGCGCTATGGTTTTGAGCATGAACAGTCATTACAAACGTGTAGTAATGGGAATATAACGAAGAATCTTGCAAGGAACCTTTTTTGTTACTTGATCTGTTCGATATCTACTGATATGAAATGATGGATATTTAGTTTCAAATTATAATATATAACATGGTCATTGGGGGATGCATGAATTTGAGTCATATTGCATTCCAATTTCTTTCATGATGGAAGATAAATCTTGAAATGTGTGAGGAAAAATATTTGGCGGTGGTAACAAAGATTCAACCATCAAGAAATAACAAATAAAAAAAAAAATCTAGTTAATATCTAAATATCTAAACAATATTAATGAAACACATATCATCCATATTAATTTGACTTATGAATTAACAATAATTTTAAATATGTGATGGAATATATTACATACCTGATCATATATATGTGATAGAATATATTACATACCTTAACATCCATGTGATTGATGTGTTTGAAATTCCATTCATAACCTTCAAGTTCATTATCAACAATATAGCAGAGAGAATATTTTTGTTGGAGCCCTCGTAAAGGGGTTTGTATGCCTTCCAAAGAAGAGGTAAATCATGAACACCATCAAATTCATCATTTTCATGATCATCGTCATCATCATCCATTATAACATTAAATACATCATGGATCAATGTATTTGTACCATCATATTCAACTATGTTATCAGTATGCTCATCTTGTTCAATATGATCATTAACTTGTTCTCCATTATTCATAGCTCCATGTTCCTTCGATACTTGTTCTGAAAGCATGCCCTCTAGACGATATGTCGTATGATGTATTTCCGTTATAATTACATGAAACAATCAATAGATATTAGTTAATATAATGAATATTAAAATAATACATACATTTACAAAATCAACCAATATAAAAACATATATAATGCAAAACTTACAAATCGATGATATTCATGTCCCCCCTCAGCGTGTCCATGTTCCCTACAATGTTTTCTAGATATTGTGATCTTTATTATTCTCCTTTTAAACCCCTTGCATTGACTACATGGACAATAAAATTTCCCATCACCCTTTCTTTTTAGTTCATCCTACAATATTGCAAGCAATGGTTGATTGTGTTCATCTAGATAAGGAATATTGCTATTTGACATTTTCTCATAAAGAGCTTGAATGAATATTATCGATCTTACAAAATTAATCTCCACACTTCACTATTTTGAATCACAAAAAGAATTGAAATCATTGTGTATTATTTTACAGAAACCAGTCTGTATGAAGAATATATTTTCTTCATATCGTCGCTTGTATAGAAAACATGTCGGAATGTTACCATAATTTATAGTTTTTAAAATTTAAAATTTGTCACATATCTGAAAATATTACCCTAGTTACCCTTACCGTGTATAAGTCGAATAATCGACAAAATTCGTCGGATAATCGATGACAGTCATCAGATAATTGACGGTCGTCAAATAACTGACAATGTCATGTATCAAATAAAAAAACTTTGATCAAAATTCGTAATTTTGAAGGTGAAATCCGACAAGATAGTCAATTTAGTTGGATGTGACATCGGATTTGTTCATCGAATTTTGGGTCCAAATTTTTTTGTGTGTTCCCAAAAGGGGCTTAGTAAATGTGCTGGAAATACTTCTCATTCATGTATATGAATAGGAGTTACACAACTCCCTTCCACACCATGTCTCAGATATAACTGACTAAGAACCTTGTAAATGTTTACTACCTTACAATAAGCTCTATTTGGAGAAACATCTTTTATGTGATATTTCTCAATCACTATACTATTCAGAATCCATATGTCCATGAAATTTACTTTCACTAACCGAGAAATGTTTGAATCGACATACACTTATACCAAGTAGGTAACACAATACATGCTTTCTTTTACATTTTTATGTACTGACTTCAAAGCATATAAGTGACCTTGGGACCTTTATAAGTATATCTAACATCTATGAGATCCTACAAATATGAATAAGAATATGATTTATCTTTCATGTGTGTGGTGATGGATTTACAATTCATTGTTCTTGAATCCTTTCAAGAACTCTACTGAACATTTTTCCTCAACATAAGAAAATATTATCTAATGACTATTACACTTCTAAAATTTAAAAATCATCCAAGAATCTTATATATAGCTTCCTTCTTAGTATGAGCAGCATGCAAGTTTCTACATAGCAGGAGTTTAGTTAACTAGTTCCACTGGTTTTCCAAGAGCTAGCAAATCTAGCTTCTCCCTATCAACATCTAGGATGTGAGAATCATAATTTGATTCCTCCATCATGATTACTCATACTCCTATATATCTAACACATATATCAATATAAGTAAATATAAATAAACTTCCTTCGGGAGTTTTTACAATTCACATAATAGTATTTAGGGTGTCTATTATGTTTTCTTTCCTAGAAGCATAGGAACCTCTCGATATTTTCTCTTTCAAGATCATCCATCGGAATAACTCCATATTCATTTCATTGTTTTCTTGTAGATAAGGCAATATGAATTTTTATTACAAGACAAAATATTCTATTGGTTAGAACGATTTCATACTTCATGAATTTTATTCACATAAATACTCTCAATATACTAACAATAATTTACACAGTTATGTACAGATATGAACCGACTGTCTTAACATAACCAATTTTAATCTCATGTACTGATATGAAGCTCTATATCAGTCCTAAATCTGTCCAACAATACATATTTTATGGAGGAAATATGCAATCCCATATTCATATATCATGAAGCAAGCATGAAGCCTTCAATCTGATATATTGTGACCAATCATGCAATCATATGTTCACAACTTATGAAACAAGAATGAATCCCTATATATCATGTCTTATGAAGGAAACTTTCAGCCTTATATCAGTCCTATATAAGTTTATATCATTCCTACATAAGTCTTATACCAGTCCTATATAAGTATATATCAGTCCTATAGTCTTATACCAGTCCTATATCATATCACATAATATGGACTCATGAGATCAACAACATTCTAATAGAAGACAAACAATAATGTATGTGCTCAACATATTATTACACACTTCCAAATCCCAGAGATACTGATCTCTATATCACTATATTGAAACATATTCAAAATCATATAGATCTGATATATAAAAGCATGTAATAAGTACTTATCTTTTATTGTTCTGTGTGGAATCCATCTTGATTTCTTCCTCCTTTGGGAGAATACTAGAGTCCTTCTTTATTCACTGGCACTTAAAACTTTGAAAAAAATTACTACATGCAATGAGTAGTGAATCACTTCATGGAAATAAGGATCCAATGCTCATTGAATTGAATTCTTTTATCCACTAAAGGAAATACTCTTTTTGATCATCCTCTCCCTCAGATAAATTATTTTGAGAAGGTTCACCTCCTTCTGCATCAGTGGATGCATGAAACCTTTCTTCATTGTTATTTATTGCATGTCACTCTCTTACAAAGTTGCCCTTATTTCCTCAATATAATCATTTATCCTTTGATTTGTGAAATTACTTCTCGAACTTCTTCTTCTTTTCATGAAATAACTTCTTTGATGATTTTGTCTCTTTCTTCATTCTTGTCGTGAGGGAAAGATTCTCCTCTTTAGTGACCATAGATTTTATTTTGGATGTGCCCCTCTTATTGAATTCAATAATGCCATAATATCTTGAATTTTTTCTACTCTTATCTTCCATCTACTTCTTCTAACAAAGTCTCCCATGAGGAAGTGTTGCAGTTGCAACGTTTTCCCAAATTTCTAAAAATTTTGGGCCCTCCTTTTAATCTTATCTTGCCTGGATTTGATTTTGATTGATGGACTCTGTTGTTTTTTGCTACAAATTTGGATCCTGTGAGGTTGAATTAAAGAAGTTGAATGGCTATCTTTTGTTTGACTTGGTTTGAAGTTTTGGTTTTTCGCCATCGAAATTTTATTGGACTGTGAAGCGGGGCCGTAGTCATCTATGCAGCTACTGTTGGGGAAGCTTAATTATGAACGCCCCCGATGGACAATCATGTTTTTGCCGATATTTTTATTCCCTTTGTTTTGTTTTAAAATATTTTAACTATCGACGTTTTTTGTCTCATCACCGTCGGAGCATAAGTCCTTTGTGTGGCCGTCGTTTCGGATGTCAGATTGTGAGCACTTCGATGGAAGCCCTTATTTTTTCCAATTCCACGGTTTTCTTTTAAAATGATTTTTCTCTTTTCACTATTGGAACTGTGTTGGACTTTTAATTGGGGATTAGTCTTTTGCTTCGCTAATGAATGACCTTTGGTTGTTCCGATCGCCGATGTTCTCGGTTGCTGTGGAGTTTGTAGTCTATTTGAATCCCGCCATTGTGGCTCCAGAGCGGACTAACCATCCAACATGTAGTTTTTTCGTTCGCTGATGTTTTGCTTGATTTTCACCGATGGTGACTGGTTTACAGAACCTTTGGTCCATGTAGCTTCCGTCGTTGTGGTTCTTTAGAAATCTAATCATCTGATGCTCTAGTGAGTTCAAGGTCCGATGCTGCAAGTTTTAGTGTTTTATTTCACTGTTGTTTATTGTGCCATAGAACCCGCAATCCGTTCGTCGCTTGCTGTTGCGGCCCCTTAGCAGGCTAATTGCCCGATGCCTTAGTTGTTCCGCTGTCCGATAGAAACGTTTTCCCACCGACTGTTTTTTCACCGAGGTCTATATATATTGGACGGGTTATTATTTTATTGTTTATCTTTGTGAACTCGTGCTTACTCTGTCCGTGTTGAGTTGAACTGTGTGTCCGTGCCTAGCTGTCGGGATCTCGTTCGTGGGAGGCATTTCCGTGGAGTTTTTGGATTTCCATGTCGACTGCACAGCTCGTCTGCCAGGTAGGACAACCATGGTTTCACCTTTCTATTAAGTTTATGATTTTTTTGGGACCTATGGTTTTGTCCTCTGTTTAGGCATTCCCACCATTGGTAGTTAGTCGTCTAAGTCTAATTTTGCATCCTTACGGCATGGAGTATTGGTCAGTTTCACAACATTTATGGTGGGGGTCTATTTTCTTGAGCCGTTATGAGGATTTGAACCTGGTTCAAAGGTTTCGGTAGTTGGTGCAGAAAAGCATTACGCTGTCTACACCACTTTTTATGGGTTCTTTTGCTTGTTATTCTCGATTTTTCATCAATATTCTGATAAGTTTAGCTGTTGAGAATATGGAAGAGGTAAATGTTTTATACAAAGTTTTCTTCATTCTTAGAACACTGGTTGAAAGCTCCAATAGCGTAAAAGCATGTTTGGTTTATGAAAAGGCAGCTTCTTCAAAGGAGAAATGTCTAAAAGACAAAAGAAGAACGCTCATGTTGCTGAAGGAGAACTTGATGTGGAAATCGTTACCAAGGTAGAATATATCTACGAAGACACTAGAGCTACCACCAAGGTAGAGCCTGATTACAAGTGGGGTGAGATATATCGGATGATCTCAAATTAGAATGTGCCCGATGCTGGACTTGAGGAGTTGACCATATATGCTAATATAGAGAATTAAGCTCTTATGAAGGTAGCTACAAGACCTGAGTTGTTCCCATGCTCAGAGGTGATTAGTTGGATTCTACCTAAGGCTGATGTGACCACAATTATTTTAGCCAATAGTTTTTGGGAGAGCCCATGGTAATAGTTTCAAGTTGGGTTGGGTTCCCATTATTTTCTATGTGGCCACCCAGGGGACTGTATTCAACTGGGCTAATATTGTCTCCAATATCCTCTCAGCTTGCATTTCTTCGGCTCTGGGAGGGGTGTCCTAGAAGAAGAATAAGTTTTATATGAGTTCCATCTTAGTGGACTGTATACTATGCACCCAACCATTTCTAGCCTTAAGATGCATTTGAGATAGGGACAAAACCCCTGTGTACATTGCATACAAAATATTTTGGGCACATAAGTATTATAGCCACTATAAAGAGATATGTGAACATTTTATTATCCCTTTGTACAGTTTAATCTTCTTAACAGAATGCAACGGTATGTCCAAGGAGGCATTTAAAGTCATCGAGGAGCATGCAAATTACTATTTGATTGAAGAGGGGATGTACATTAGGATGTATGGTTTCTCTAGGGAACGTTATTTACTCCCCAAGTATGCCACTGATTATGTGGTGCACAAAGAAGTAGTTAGACAGGTTTACCTAGATGGTGTAGGCAGCTTCCTATTTGAACATAAGAAGGTGACCTATCCTTCCATACCTTTCATGCTGGGAAGTTACAAATTTTCCAAGGTCAAACTAACTGCTGAATTTGTATAAGAGTTGGAGCAGTTTCATTTTGGGGAGATGATCTTCCACAGAAATGACTCCCAAAAGAAGGTTGCAGAGCATTGCAAAGAAGCAAATGTTCACTTTGAATATGCAAAATTATGGGATAAAGATGAAGAAATATTAATTAGGAATGCAAGGAATATGACTACATTGAAGAGAATATTTAAACAGAAGATCACCATTAAGGGCGGTAAGGTCCAAACCACATAGGAGAAAGCTGAAGAAGAGGATGCCAAGAAAAGGGAAGAGGATGCTAGGCGACTAGCATAGGAGGCTGAGAGTTGGATCAATAATGAAGAAGAAGAAAGAAAGAAATCTATAGAGGAAGCAACAAAGAATGCAGAGGAAGTAGCAAAGAATGCAGAGGAAGCTGCAAAGAAGGCAGAAGAAGAAAGAAAGAAGAAAGAAGATGAAGAGATGAAGAAGAAACAAAAAGAAGATGAAGGTCTAAGGCTGATAGGATCTACAACAAACCAGCAAACTACTGAACCAATAGACATTCAATAAGTACAGATAGATCAGGGGCAGGGAAAATATAATCTTGATTCCCAAAAGCCTGCTGCAACTTCCGGCAGGAATATAGGACAAGTTTTTTTCTCTGAATTGAATCTAATACCGTTTGTGCAGAAGAAAGGAGAAGAAGTCCTAGATTTTAGCACCATTTTTTATGACAAAGAGAAAAAGAGGGATTGTCAAAAGGACTAAGAGAAAAATAAAAATAGGGGGACAACTAGGCATGATGGTCACTGATGCAGATCCGAGGTTAACAGTAAGAGCTGAAGTGGCGTTGACACAAGCCACTGAAGATCATGGAAATAGACTGATAATGGATCTGGAGCAGTCGAAAAGGAATGCAGATTAGTTGAAGGAAACTTTGAAGAAGGAGAGAAATGAAGGTTATAAACTGAAGAGGAAATTTGAAGACATGCAAAATGAAGTGAATACTTCAAAATCAGAACTTCAGACTCTTCAAGAAAACAAGATGATTTTGGAAGTTTCCATGGAAAGGACAGGTAAGGATGCTCAAAATAACCTAGAAGAATTACAGAGGTTACAACAAGAATATCAGGTGCTGAAGACCGAAAAAGATGAGCTCAAAGCATCATATGAAACTCTTAGTGTAGAAAAGGACCAGCTGCAGAGAAAAGTGGTGGAGTTGGAGGCACAGAGGGCAACTATGGAAGAGAAATAAAAGCAATTCCAAGTGCAGGTAGTAGATTTTGAAGGACAGATTACTTCATTAATATCATCACTGAAGGATGCCAGTGAACAACAAACTAATATTCAGCCTCATAAGGATCATGTCTTGGCTCAAAGAAGAAGAATGCACCAGCTACAGGTGTCTACTGAAAAGGAAAGACGTAAAATCTTGCAGATAGATAATATATTGGAGGAAATTTTGGAGACTACCTCATATTTTGTAGATAGGTCTCAGGACATTTTGGAAGTCTTGACTGGAAGAATGGTAAGGATAGAAACCAATGAAGAAATCCCTGTAGATTTACCAGCCAAAGATCAACATAGCTTAAAGAAGGACTATGATTTGTTAGAGTTTGCAATAAACACTGCAGAGGAGTTCAAGAAGGCTATGAAGAAAACGAGAGGAGCTTGTAATAAATATTGTAGAAGGGTGCTGATCACCTACAATAGATGCCAAGTTGCTGCTGAACATAGATTAGATGCATTACCAAAGCATGAGTTGTTCATAGGAATGCTATAGAGTAGGTATTAGGAGGATGAGCAGAAGATACAACAAGTCAAGGACTTGGATGAGCATATCCTGAAAGATGTCGTAGCTCATATAGTAGTCAGCATCCATTTGCTGGAGGATCAGATGCATTTAATCCTAGCCAGAATTGAAGTAGTTAAAAATCAAGCTACTAAGTATGAAATAAATATACGTTTTCTTGAACCTTCAGAATTTGAGAGCATAGCAACAGAAGCCCAAGCATGGAAAAAGTTCTTTAATGATCAAGTGGGACCCTCTTCATAGAAGTGCTCTATTAAGTTTTGTTTTAAATTTAATATATTGTATAATTGATGAGCACTCACTATAGGACAAATTTTGGGAGTTGAAACATTGGGGAAGCCCAAGAGTCATTTGGGGGCAGCCCAAAAGTTTTGCCTTTTTTGTATAAGTATAGGAGAGCTAGATGTAGAAGAGAATTTTTCCCAATTATACTTGTGAGAACATGTTGTAAGAAGAACTATTTCCTTTTGCAATAGATAATTACAATTTTGCCTATTGGAGGAAGCTTTGGTGGAATGTTCAAATCTTGTGCAATGGATGTTGTTGAAGGGGAACTATTTCGTTTTCATATTTTTTCCATTAACTGTGAGATTGTTCTAACTTGTTGAACCTATGTTCTTATATGAATGCTCTCTAGTTTATTTTATGGAATCTCCACTATGAGTAATGAATGCTTTTCATAAACAATGAGCTATCTTGTTGTTCATCTATCTATTCATGTTTATGTGTTTTGAAATAAAGAATAACTACCTGTGATTTTTCTTAATGGATGAACATTAATACATTTCTCATTAAATGATAATCTCGCTCCCTAGGGACAGTGTAGTTAAGTTAGTTTTAGTTTTCTTGGTGTGTGTTATTTAGATGCGAGAGAGTTTAAGACGAGAGGTAAGAACATGCACATCACATTGTGACCGCTCCTCGTATTCTCTATCAATCTGCAGTTTAGCTAGGTATTTGCATCTCATACTTAAAACTAGAAAACTAAAAAATATACACGGTGGACTGGGCCGTAACCGGTAAAACCCTTTATTTTGGTTACTTGACCTACAGTAGCTGGACCGCAAACTGGACGGATTCCCCATACCAAATAGTAATGGGCTAGTTGGAAACATTTACTAGGGAGAATCCCTTGCTGTTGTCGCCTACAATTTTCTAGGCCTAAACAGGAAGGAATCCAATCGATGGCAGTTTGAAGAAGGTCATCCTCACCTGTCAGCACACTAATGCTTTCTAGTTGATTTGTCACTTGTGGAATCTTTGTGAATAAGGAGTCTACATACTCGTTTCTTTCCATATTTAGGTTGTACAACTTGTTCTTCAAAACCCTCTTTTGAGTAGGGGCCTTCTTCTCATAAATATTTATGAGTGTGCCAAAGCACTCCTTTGTCATCTTCAATGGTGTGATCAACGACATGATATTCTCTTTCATGGATTCATATATGATCCTATTTTCCTTTACTTGATTATGATTTTAATTTAATCTAACTGCATTAATGGTAGTATTCTCTACCACCAAAGTCATGAATAAATCAAGGTTGTGCTCCTTAATAATATTTAACACTCTTCCTCCCATGTGTTGAAGTTTGAAATACCTTCAAGGCGGTCTTCCGATCGAACGAATATCGATGTCATGGATGCAATATTTTTCTCAAGTACTCAATATATACCGAGGATTATCTTGATGCAAGAAACTGAGTTCCTTCACACCCTATGTTGTGGTACCATGCCAATGTTTGAGAAAAATCGAAGCTGCTTGAAATTTAAAACTTTTATCAAACAATTTCAACATTTATGAAATACATAAATCAGCCACATATGAATCTTTATATTAGACACATAATAATTTATATCAGCCACATAATAATTTTTAGATCAATCACATATGAATCTTTTATTAGATTCTGACAAGCGGATCTTGGGACATAAATAGTCTTAACATAGATTGCACAAGGAAAATATAGAGAAGAATAATTGCTATTGCACAAAGAGTTGAAGAAAAATATGAGTAATATTCCTGGTTACATCATATTCACAATATTGGTGAATATATAATACAACCATCAAGGAATAATTCGAATACCTGAAGAGGCAGTTGAATCTACCAACCTAAACTGACTTAGGAGCTAACTCAATGTGGGAAAATCACCACTGGAGTTAACTAGTGAAACTTTGTATCGTTAAAATAGTTAATAACCAACTAATTTAAGAGGGTAGGTGAAAAAAGGCTCATCACCAGTTAACTGAAGAGGGTAGGTGAAAAAAGGCTCATAACCAGTTAACTGAAGAGGGTAGGTGAACAAAGGTGCCTATATTCCCTTGAATCATGCAAACTGGTGCTAAAGACACTAGGAGTGATCTAACTTATGGGGATTGGAGCACAACTAGACATGACTGAACACCTACTGGAGTCAACTCCTCGACACTACTAGTGACACTTTGAGTGGGTTCCTAAGTTATATGGATTGATCCCTGGAGCACCAAAATGCATGCAAACAGGCACAGTAAGTGGTATATTTCTAGTAGATGTGTCCCCCACATACTAGTGAAGTGTTGAAGACCTCCTAAGCTAGTGAAATAAACAAATATATTCATGTTCCAAAACAAAGGAAAAAGAGACGATTAATAATAATCCTAGAATCTTTATATCAACAATATATGAATCTCATGAACAAATCAAACACATAAAATAATCAACCATAAGAGACAAGATATACCTTGGGAAAACACTCCAAACACAGAGGATGAAAAACCCAAAAATTCTTTGAGTAAGATAGATATATTTACAGAGAATGGTTTACAATACATAAGAGGATTCCCTAATAAGATATGTCACCTCAACAGTAGAGAAAAGATATCCAATGAGACCTCGCAAATACAACTGTATCACCAACTTGCCAAGTTCTTATCACTTTAATAACAAGTTAATATATTGTCTATTCCATAGATACAACACTAAATCATTCTAAACAATTTGAATTTTCCAAGTAGAGGCCCCAAAATTCTCTCCATATATTTAATAGAACTTACAGAAGTATTGGAAATCACTTCTTGCAATCATCAGCACCCTTGCTAATATTAGTGCCAAGCTAGAACTTAAGATTCTCCATACTCCATTTAGATATGCTCCCTCCTTTGCTCTTTTAGATTTAAATGGATTCTAAATGACTTGAACTCAATGTAAGCTGTCTGAACTGAGCGTGAACTTCAACTGAAATAAACTAAATTGGACTGAGCTTTATTGAAATCAATCATTAACTAATTGCATGACCACCAATTTAGGAGGATAATATATTGTCTTTAGTGCTTTACATTTAGTTCCATCCATGCACAAACACTTTGCATGAATCAATGAGAGGTTCCTTTAGTTTAACTTAAACATTATTTATTTAGAACTGAGGATTTACTGAAGCCTTTATAATTCAAGTTCACTTGAGGCATGCATGGGAAATTCGAATCCATTCTCTTTCTTTATGATTTATCTCATTCTCACTAATTAATTACTTTATGGTCCATATGTGTATCAATTATTTGTCAATATTATCATATCATACTAAAAGTAATTGTTCCATACTGATGATCATATATATTACCCTAGGTCATATAGTCATATGCTAAAGTAATTCACTCTAGGGGTATCTATGTCACATACCCATACCCCGATTATCATGTGGAATTAAAAAATTATTAAAGAACCTTCATCATTATTTGAAACACAAGGCATGGCCATGAAACACTCCTTAACATTCATGTTCCAATACCACATTGTCATGTCTCCTTTCGTCCACCATTGATCAATTCGACGATCTACGAAGAAATATCTCATAGGGGATTGAACAACGGGAAAAAATTGTGATGGAAAATGACGGTCACAATATGTTCTTCATTTGGGAACATATCACCAGCTGAGAATCAACCCACAAGAATCAACGGTGTAGAAAGTTTGAGTTGCGGAATTAGGAAAACAAAAATTGCGATCCCACATTTCGCATCCTTCATCTCGCATGCAGAGTAGACCGTTGCAGAAAGGAAATCTATGAATCTGCATTCTGCATCCCGCAAGTTGCAAAAGGAAAATTGTAGAGAACAAGATTTACAGAATGTCGTTTCTGCATCCTGCATCCCATATCTCGCAAGTTGAGGAAGGGAAACATGCAGAAGGAGATTTCTGTGGAAATTCAACCTACTCACAGAATTCTTGGACCGATTTGATCATTCATTCCATCACCAATTTGGACAATCTAAGCCCCATAATGAAACTTAGAAATGCATTTAAAGTAGACATACAAAAATGCATACAATTGTAATTATATAATGGAAGCAATTCATCAATTCAACACATTAAGCATGTTCATCATATTTCATTGAGAAAATACGAATGCAGAGAAAATACAATGCAGAGATTAACATAGGAAAGGACACTTATCTTTGAAATAAGTTTGTTTCGTAACCAACTATGTCACTGTAACTTTCCTCCCAACCATAGGCCAATGTGCTCATTAATATCTCAATAGCACTACCACCCCCGAGCTAGGCATGATTCCCCCAAGGAATAAGGAAACACTAAAAGACTCACACATGGCCAAGGATACAACAAAAACTTAGCCAAGACAACACAATTGGGTTTATCAGGCTACACACAGTCAAGCTAGCTAATAGTTGGGTTTATCAGACTGCACATAATCAAGCCAACACTTACATAAAGGACTAGATAAGCCAACATATGGGTTTATCAGGCTACATAGCAAACACCATATCACTACTAGGTTTATCAGACTACTTAGCCAAGCCAACATTCACAGTTGGGTTTATCAGATTGTCCAGTCAAGGATCACACATGGAAAAATGCACAATAAGACACAACCGATTTAATTACCAGTTGGGTTTATCAGGCTACAAGGAGATGGAAAGGCTGATTGCTAAGCTAGTGACCTCAACCACATAGCTATGGACACGTACACTAGATCTGGAATAGATTCTAAAACATCTACACAACCAACACCAGGAAGCATCCCCTTTTCTGCTACATAGTCCCTCAGGCTATGACTTCCCTTTCCAGTGTTATTCAGGGTGTGCAAAGAAGAAAACCGACCCTCTATATATTTATGTGAGGTCCCTTCTCACACTATGTTTATCAAGCTAGTTCAGACCCCATTTCCACTCCCAAATCAAATCAAACCAAAACAACAGAGGCATACGCAGCGAGATACGAAATTCACCAGAAATCGTAATTCCTTTTGGCCATTCACTCCATAGCACCCAAAACAAATTTCCTAGATATGCACAATGAAGAAAACAACTAAAACATGAAGGATAAACACACAGGAAGGTTCGGCTACATGAAAGTTCCCCGTGAATGAAGGATCAATGATCAAACATCCCTCCCCTCTCCAAAACGCGAGGGGAGATGAAAAACGTTAATGCATGAGGAAATGAGCACATGTTTTCTGGGTGCTTTCTTTCCCAAGAATTCAAAACAAATTCTTCAAGAATTGGTGCTCTTCCCAATTCGAATTTCTCCCATACTCTTCCCATTCCATGCAATAACTACCTTAACCAAATTTTGGTAGAAATAAATGGTTGGGGAAAAATACAAGAAAAGGGGTAGTTGACAGTTTTTATGGGTTTTCCCCAATGTATCAAGGTTAAACATTCCCCAATGGATTAAGGTTAAACATACCCCCTCCTCCCTGTCCTTGGGAAATCATTCCCCATCTCATTATTTGTTGCATTGACATAGTTAGTTGTGGGTTTTTGATGAAATTGCATATTTACATGATGTTTACAAACATGCTTGACTTAGCAAATGAACCATAGGAATCGACCATGATCACCTATACACCAAACATTAATCAATGAGAGGGCCTTGGCCTTGAGCTCCTTTCCATGATTCCATATAATATTTACATCATAGTCAAAATCGGGGTGTTACATTCCCCTCCCCCTTAGACAACACTATCCTTGGTGCTTTACAAAATTAAAAAAAGTGTTGCACTAGTACCTCCCTTAGTGCTTCGAAGAATTGACAAAAATTGATGTGCCAATCATATGGAATCCTGCAGCTCCCATATAGCCTCTTCAAGACTGTATTGCTCCCATTGCACCTTTACCTTCCCTATGGCTCGGTTCCGGAGCATTATGACCTTCCTGTTGAGGATGCACATTGGATCTATTTGGAACTCTCCTTCGGGTTCGACCTGAATCGACTCCCAATTTATCACATGGTTAGGATCATATACATATTTCTTAAGCAAAGAAACATGAAAAAAATTATGAGCTCTATTGCTAGCAGGCAATGCAAGTCTATATGCAACTGGACCTATTCTTTCAACAACTTCAAATGTCCCACAGTATCTAGGTGAAAACTTGGCACAACTTCCAAGCTTCAAGGAACTCTTCTTTTCCCTCACTCTGAGGTAAACATGATCCCCAACACTAAACTCTATGTTCACCCTATGCTTATCTGCGTAAATTTTGTGTCTGTCCTGGGATGATTTCAGATTCTGCCATATCTTTACCACTTCCTGCTCCATATCCTTAATCAATTATGGATCAAGAACAACCTCGTTCACTGGATTATCCCAAGTCACTAGTGTCCTACACCTCCTGCCATACAAAGATTCATATGGAATCATCCCCAAAGAGGATTGCTGTCCATTGTTATAAGAAAATTATACCAAGTGTAAATAATATTCCCACTTTGTTGGTTTGTCCATCACATACATGCAAAGCATGTCTTCAAGTAACTAATTCACTCTCTCTGTTTGGTTGTCTTTCTGAGGATCGTAGGCAGTGCTGAAGTTCATATTTGTACCCAAATATGCAAACAACCCCTTCCAAAAATTGGAAGTGAACTTGAAATCTCTATCAAAGACTATTGCCTTAGGAAATCTATGCAATTTGAAAATCTCCCTCATGAAGATATTTGCACTATCATCATTCTTATGCATAGACTTAAGCGGTATAAAATGTGCTACCCTTGTCAAGTTCTCCACCACAACCATGATGGAATCACGCTATCTCCAATTCGTCGGCAGTCCTGTAATAAAATCCATGGAAACAACTTCCCATTTCCATTCTGGAACTGGAAAAGGATGCAACAAATTTGATGGGTGTTTATGCTCAACCTTCACCTGCTGAAATTTCATGCACCTTGAAATATATTCAGCCATGTTCTTTTTCATTCCTGGCCAAAAGTACTGCTTTCTAGCTGTAGCAATTGTCTTCTGATATCCCAGGTGACCAAAATATGGAGTTTGATGGATCTCATCCATAACAACCCTCCTCAAATATGCTACATTCAGACTATAGTTTATGTTATTATAAGTAAGAAGTCCATCTTCTTCCAATTTATATCCCTCATACTTCTTTTCAAGGATTTGTTGTTGTAACTTGTCCTTGACATGCACATACAATTCATCTTTAATAACTTGATTAACAATCTGTTGCCTCAACTCCGATTGGAAAATACTAATGGAAGCCACATGTATTTCCTACACCTTCCTGCTGAGTGCAACAGCTACCTTATTCTCTTTTCCCTTTATGTTCTTGATTTCAAAATCAAACTCACATAAAAACTCCAACCATCCAGCTTTCCTATTATTTAGAGTAGGCTGATCAAACAAATGCTTCATACCATAATGGTCTGTCCTTAGCTCAAATCTTCTGCCCATCAAGTAATGTCTCAACAACTTGAGAGCATGTACTATGGCTGCAAGTTCCAGATCATGAGTGGCATAGTTTTTATCATGCTCCTTCAACTTTCTTAATTCATAACCTATCACGTGGTTGTCTTGCATAAGAAATCCTCCAAGTCCTTCACCACATGCATCGGTACTCACCACAAAATATTTCTCTGGGTCTACAACTTTCAAGACTGGTGCACTTGTTAGAAGATTCTTCAACCGCCAGAAGCTTTCTTCACACTTCAGTGTCCATTCAAACTTTATCCCCTTCCTTTGAAACAAAGTGATGGCATGTGAAACCTTGGAGAATCCCTCTATGAATCTCCTATAGCATCCTACAAGTCCCATAAAAGATATTACATCTATCACATTTCTTCAAGTAGGCCAATTCGTAATGGCTTCAATCTTCTTAGGGTCCATAGATATACCCTCTTATGAGATAATGTGACCCAAGTACTGAATTCTATATTTATAGAAGTCACACTTGCTCAAATTTTCGTACAGCTTATGCTCCCTGAGAAATTGTAATGTCAAACTCAAATTCTCTTCATGCTCTTCCTCATTCTTAGAATAAATAAGAATGTCATCAAGGAAAACAAGAACAAACTTGTCCAAATACCTATTGAAGACACTATTCATAAGGCACATAAATGTAGATGGTGCATTTTTGAGACCAAATGGTACCACTACAAACTCATAATGTCCATACCTTGTACTGAAGTTTGTCTTATGAATGTCTTCCTCCTTGATTCTCACCTGATGGTAACCAGACCTCAAGTCAATCTTGGAAAATACCTTTTCTCCTCTCATTTGATCAAAGAGGTCATCAATTCTAGGAAAAGGGTATTTATTATTCACCGTAAACTTTTTCAACTATCTGCAATCAATACACAATCTGAGTGTACCATGTTTCTTCTTCACAAACAGGACTGGTGCTCCCTAAGGAGGCACACTCGACCTGATATACTTCTTCTCCAAAAACTCTTGCAACTACATTTTCAGTTCTAGCATTTCCAGCGCGCTCATCCTGTAGGGTGTCTTGGACACTGGTGCTGCTCCTGGCACAAGTTTAATTGTGAAATCAATTTCTCTCTCTAGAAGAAGCCCTAGAATCTCATCAGGAAAAACATCCCCGAATTCTTGCAACACATGAAAGTCCTCCAACCTAGGAGTTTCATTCTCTGTTGCCTCCACAATATAGGTTGTATACAACTAGCAGCCTTTCCTACAAAACTTCTTCAACTGCATTGCTGAAATATGCCTCACAGAAATCACCTTTGGAATGCCTCTTACAACTATTGGGTTCTCTTCTTCATCCACGCATTTAAAAGTCTTATTATGGCAGTCAACCTTTACCCTGTGAGCTTCTAACCAAACCATTCCACTGAGAACATCATAGGAACCAAGTGGTAGAACATTCATATCTACACAAGTGACCAATCCATTCATCACCAATGGACATTTCTCTACCACTTCACTAACCTTTCTCTTAGTTCCAGTGGCTAGCTGAACTAATCACGATTTTGTATTCTTTACTTTCTTAAAAGAACAAATCTCCACTACTCTAAGAGTAATGTAATTGTGAGTAGAACCATGGTCAATCAAAATAGAAACAAATTGCTGAACAATCTTACCTGCAACTTCAACCATACTTGACTGGTGATCTTCCTAGCGGTCCTCCAGTGCTCCATAAATCCTAGGGATGACCCTTGCTACTTGACCCACTGTTTCTACCTCTTGAATGTTGTAAGCTGGCCTTCATTCTCATTCTCAAGTGGAAATTTCTTGTGCATGTGGGGTCCTCCACATCTCCAACATTGGAGTGGTTCTCTGTTCTGTTGTTTATCTCTTTGATTTTCTCCCACCACTCTAGCTGACTGCTTCTCATCTTAGGATGGTGGCTTCTGTTGATTCCTGAAGTTAGAAGGTTTGAAACCTTTCTTCCTTTGGTCAGACTTCTCATTCTTCTTGTCCTTCCATGTCTTATGATAATTAGGTTTTACTTTTCTTTGTTCATAGCAATACTTAGCTTTCCTTATCACTTCTTCCAGAGTTCTAGGTTCATAAAACTCAATTCTGTCTTTGTAAGAATGAGGCAATCCACTTAGGAAACGCTGGATTTTCACCTTTTCATCTTTGATGTACTTGACATACCTCAAAAGTTCTAGGAACTTATTTGCATACTCTTCCATGGTATTCTGTCCCAATCTCAGCTCATGGAATTCTTTGATCTTATCATCATAGTACCTATATGAGAGATACTTCTTCTTGAAATACTTTAAGAACTCTTTCCACACAATCCTCCTTTCATTAATATTCTTCACTTTCCTGAAGTGCTCCCACGATATGGATTCTCTTCCAGTCAAATTGAAGATGGCTACTCTAGCCTTCATATTTCTTGAATAGTATTGGACTTGGAAATATTTCCTCATCTGAATAAGCCAAGCTTCAGCTTCTTGACCATTCTTTATCTCACCATTTAAGGTAGGTGGCGTTGCCTTCTTAAATTCATCACGTGAACGGTTTTGGTAGCACCTATTCCTCTCATTCTCATGAGAAGAGGAACTTGAACCACTGGTGGATCCTTTAGAGTCAGATGACCCAATAGGAGACCTATTTATTCTTCTAGAAGTGCTCTTACTACATTCTGGTCTTACTTTCCGATCCCCAGAGTTCATCTGCCTCTGAACGTCTGTCAAACTTTGCAACATGGCTACATTCAGCTGATTCTGCTCCTCCCGAGGCTTAACCAATCTTTCATTATCTGCCCTGTAACTTTGCATCTCCACCCTTAGGCTTCTCATGGTGGCTGCAAAATTTGGGGAAGTATCTTGAAACCTCCTCGCATTAGACTATGTCTCAGGATTTCCAACTCGGACATTCCCCCCCATAGCATCTTCCTCGTGCTCATAGGGATCCTAGGCATCATTCATGCCATAGGTTCTCATGGTTGAGCCAACAACCCACTGTTCCAATATGCAATATGACTCTGCAAAATGTGTTATCAATCACCATTTTTTAGCTACATAGCAATTCAAAATTAAAAACCATTTACTTACTATCACCTGGCCCATCCAGGCCCAATGCTATAACTAGCAGCTCTGTTAATTGCTCATTCCGACCCATTTAGGCCCAGTGCTACAACCAACATTTCTATTCAACCACAATATTTATTTTCTTTTCTCTTTAAACTACTTGTTGTGGCCCATCCAAGCCCAATGCAACTTTGATACCACTCTGTCACGTACCCATACCTCGATTATCATGTGGAATTAAAAATTTCTTAAAGAATCTTCATGGTTCTTTGAAACACAAGGCATGGACATGAAACACTCCTCAATATTCATGTTCCGATACCACACTGTCACGTCCCCTCTCGTCCACCATTGATCAATTCGATGATCTACAAAGAAAGATCTCAGAGGGGATCGAACGGTGGATAAAAAATCATGACAGAAAAGGATGGTCACAATCAGTTCCACATCGGGGAACCGGTTAATGGATGAGAATAAACCCGCAAGAATCAATGGTGTGGAAAGATTGAGTTGCTAAATCGGGAAAATAGAAATTGTGATCCCACGTTCCGCATCCCACATCCCACATCGTGCATGTAGAGTAGACTGTTGTAGGAAGGAAATTTGCGAAGCTGCATTCAGCATCCCGCGTCCCACATCCCGCAAGTTGCGAAAGGAAAATTGCGGAGAACAGGATTTACAGAATTTTGTTTCCACATCCCGCATCCTGCAAGTTGCAGAAGGATATTTCTACAGAAATTCAACCTGCTAATAGAAGTCTTGGACTGATTTGATCATTCAGTCCATCACCAATCTGACCAATCTAAGCCCCATAATGAAACTTAGAAATGCATTGAAAGTAAACATACACAGATGCATACAATTGCAATTATACAGTGGAAGCAATTCATGAATTCAACACATTAAACATGTTCATCATATTTCATTGACAAAATACAAATGCAGAGAAAATACAATGCATAGATTAACATAGGAAAGAAAACTTATCTTTGAAAGAAGTTTGTTCTGCAACTAGCTATGTCGCTGCAACGTTCCACCCAACCATAGGACAATGTGCTCATCAATCTCTCAGTAGGACTGCCACCCCCGATCTAGGCATGATTCCCTCAAGGAATCAGGAAACACTAATAGACTCACACATAGCCAAGAATTAGAGGAAATTTAAACTCAAAATGGGACTCCTAAAAAAAATTAACAAAATAATAGTTAAAATAATAAATAATATTTATTAATTTTGGAGGAAGAAAAGAAAAAAACTACTTTTTTGTTTGTATTTTCAACATATATCCCTGTGTTTCTACTCAAATTTCCATCAGGAGAGCTCGTTGGATGTGGAATTAAATTATGCATCCAACGAGTACCCACTAGAAATAGTTTTGACTGACCCCGCTACCCAAAAAATAAGAAATACCTGAAAAATGTGATGATGACATCATCATTATGTTTTTTAGGTATTTCTTGTTTTTGGGGTGGTGGGGTCTGTCAAAAGAATCCCAAGTGTGTACTCGTCTCCGGATGGAAATTTGAGTAAAAACATAGGGAGATATGTCAAAAATAGAAACAAAAAGTAGTTTTTTTATGATACCTATCCCCAAATTTATATTAAAAAAGTGTTTAAGACCTATACGGTATTTCAAATTTAGAGCAATATCATTGGATAACACATGATGACATGGAATTTGAATTAGAGTTAAAAGGCCCATTTTGAGTTGAAATTTCCTCTAATGGATACAACAAATACTCATCCAAGAAAACACAGTTGGTTTTATCAGGCTACACATAGTCAATCTAGCTAACAGTTGGGTTTATGAGACTACATACAGTCAAGCCAACACTTATATAAAGGACCAGCCAAGCCAATAGATGGGTTTATCAGGCTACACAGCCAACACCATCTCACTACTAGGTTTATCAGGCTATTAGCCAATCCAGCATGCACAATTGGGTCTTATCAGACTGTCCAGTCAAGGATCGCACATGGCCAAATGCACAATAAGACACAACTAAGTAAATTACCAGCTAGGTTTATCAAGTTGTAAGGAGATGGAAAGAATGACTCCTAAGATAGTGAGCTTAACTATAGAGCTATGGATACTTGCACCAGATCTAGCCTGGCTTCTAAAAAATCTACACAACCAACACAAAGAAGCATCCCCTTCTTTGCTACATAGTCCCTCGGGCTATGCCTTCCTTTTCTAGTTCTATTCAGGGTTTGCAAAGAAGAAAACAAGCCCTCTAGATCTGTCTTTGAGGTCCCTTCTCACACTAGGTTTATCAAGCTTGTTCAGACCCTATTTCCACTCCCAAATCAATTCAGACCAAAACAACAGAGGCATACACAGCGAGATATGAAATTGACCAGAAATCGTATTTCCTTGTTGGCCATTCACTCCATAGCACCCAAAACGGATTTCCTGGACATGCATAATGAAGAAAACAATTGAAACGTGAAGGGTAAACACACAAGAAGGTTCAACTGCATGAGAGTTCCCCGTGAATGAAGGATCGATAATCAAACATCCCTCCCTCTCCACAATGTGAGGGGAGATGAAAAATGTTAATGCATGAGGGAATGAGAATACATTTTCTAAGTTATTTCTTGCCCAAGAAGTCAAAACACGTTCTTCAATAATGGGTGCTCTACCCCATTCAAATTTTACCATACTCTTCCCATTCCATGCAATAAATACATCAACCAAATTCTGGCAGAAATAAATGGTTGGGGAAAAAGACAAGAAAAGGGGTAGTTGGTAGTTTTGATGGGTTTTTCCCAATGTCTCAAGGTTAAACATTCCCCCTCCTCCCTATCCTTGGAAAATCATGCCTCCATCTCATTATTTGTTGCATTGACATAGACAGCTGTGGGTTTTTTTACTAGATTGCATATTTACATGATGTTTACAAACGTTCTTTCCTTAGCACATGAGCCATAGGCATCGACCATGATCACCTATACACCAAACATTAATCAATGACAGGGCCTTAGCTTTGAGCTCCTTGCCATGATTCCATATAAGATTTGCATCATATACATTTAATGCAAATGGGGTCAAAATTGAGGTGTTACAAGCTAAGCCGTAAAGGAGACTTAAAACATTTAGTGACCATGACTAGTAAAACATGACATAGTATAACCACTTTACCAAGTAAAGTATGCCACTTCAAAACAATGAGGATATTGGTAGGAATTGATATTACTCACAATTCTACAGTCTTGATATTACTCACAAGACCAATCTTGATATTCAAGACTTGTCTCCAGGACTGGAGGTCCATATCATAGGGTAACTTCTATCAGAATACATGCCTTGATATTACTCACAAGTATAGTCTTGATATTACTCACAAGACTCAAATTCATATTACTCGCAAGCTTTACAATACAACATCACCACCTCAATATACGAGGATACATAGGACTTGATATGACTTGCAAGTTCGAATTGATATTACTGACAAGTCTAGAGAATTACTCTCGATGTTGTATAATCAACACAAACACCATTGTATAAAAAAATTTATGATACTGATCAAAGATTGGCAAAGCCCATTAAAGAACACACAGTGACTATAAATGAGACAAATAGGGAAAGAGCACTCACAAACACTTGTAGTATGGATAGGAGAGAATTTGTTTGGTATTCTTGTTTCATCGTGGAATAAATGGTTTATTTCCATTGTTGGAACAGTTGTTGCACATGTTCCAAGTGAGATATTAGAGGTCAATAGAGGGGTAAATATTTATGGGCATGAGATTTATGACGCATAGTGCCATGTGATGAATTCAACTTCAAATGGAAATGTTAGTAGGGTTCTTGGGATAAAAGGTTAATGCTTGGAATTAGGTGCATGATTAATGCATGGTGGAAGCCACCTCTTAGTGGCTCTCAAGGATGTAAATCAAGATGTCACATCCTTCATACAAATTCAAAGGAAAAATTATTTGGAGTTTGATTTTAAGAATTATTTCTTTCACTGTATATAGTTTCTACAAATTCAACCACATTCACCTCCCGAGGGATGTGATCTAGTCTTCCCTCTTTGGTTACTATTTCACTATGGGTTCCTCCAATGGTAGCTATTATTTGGGCAAGGATGAGGACATGGACGTTCGCTCTCTCCAATTGGAATGGATTTATTTTTTAGGCATAGTGACCCCATGGATCAATTACAGATGGAAATGCACTATGTGGAAGTATTCCAAAGAAGGTTGGCTTTGAAGTGGATGCCCTTTAAGGGTCAAATTT
>LPNX010281596.1:0-14302 GCA_001517045.1 Pseudotsuga menziesii
TTATTATTATTATTTTAGTTTTATTTTATATTACAATTGGAAAAAAGTATATAATTAGATATATATATTCCAAATTTTGTAATTTAGAGTTTCTTAAATTTATAAATTATGTATCATCAATAACAAAGGTTATTATTATTTAATCAAAACATTGAATACCATTTTGATGGATACGTTCATTAACATCTGATATAATATATATATTGATATAAAAGGGTTAAATAAAATACATATATTGTATTGTATGTTTTATAAAACTCCAAAAATTCAACATAAGTATATATAAAAATAAAGAACTCTATTAAAAACAACAAACGTGCCAGGAAGAAAGAATATGTGGTGAATTCATTGAGTAAAATGTTGAAAAGTGAATGTAACTCGGGTATAGTTGAAATATTTCATTAAAGATAATGCACAGAAACATGCCACGCTATCATTTTGCAGCTAAGAAATAGTTGAATCTGTTAACCAACAATAAAGATACGGGTGAGCATATCTCATCTTACGAGGACTAGTAAAAATTGTGGATTTGTTACGAAATTCACCAAGGGAGTTACTGGATGTAAATATGCAAATAATAACACAATCATCTTATCTTCTACGGCATTTTTCCAATCTTAATTTTTATACAGGTCTTGCTATATGTTTGCAGAATCACTAATATTCTAATTTATATAAACGTATGTGTTTAATGAAGATTCCAAACTTTGAAGATCTGGATTTTGGAAAGGATCAATCGAATTAAAGTTGGAAGTTTAAAGGAGATTATAAAAAAAATATTAAGAATTATTTAGAACCTACGGAGAAAGGCGCCTTTGTAACCTTTATCAAATTCTGTGGAGAAGAAAAATTGCTGGTGGACAGAATATTAGAGGGAGGGCTCAATATTTATCTTAAATAAACTAAATCCAATATCTCCATTTCTAAAGCAATATGCGGTTAACTTCATTGGATTGTATCAATTAAGTCTGTTTTTTATTTGAGTTAGAACTTGGAGAGTCTGCAATAATGAATTATCATTTTTTACCATTGCCTAATTTAGTGAAATGGATTTCCCTCACAAGCTTATGATAAAAACTTCCACTTCCAGGCGTTGTGATTTCTTAGATGATTAAACTAAAGAGTTTCTCTTCGACTCAACCATAATCGTTCAAGACTGATTTATTTATACTCGCAACTGGTGCTGTTTACACTTTAGCTACTCGTTATTTTACTAGGGGTAGCCCAGAATGTCGAATGTATAAAAAGAATGGATAAGATAACTGGGAGAAATAAGATGCCGTTCCATTTACTTGAGAACCGACATGCCTTCGAGATCGACTGAGCTGTTGTCGCTACAAGTTGGAAATTAATGGGTTAATTCAAGTTGTTTTCTAACATAGGGTCTAACAGACGGACAGAAAATAATAAATAACGCTCTCTCTTCAATCGCAAAGTGCTATTCAACCTACATATACGCCCTAAGACACCAGGAGGGAGATAATAGTGGATGTACAACATAATGCCTTATTGCTTCCGTCAAATCTTCATACCTTTCAGCGACTTTAAAGAAGCTTATGACACTCGTCAACTCCCTATCATACAGATTGTCCACGAAGGAACTGATAGGAATCACATTCTGAGGGTGCATCATATATGCATTGGGATTATCATCCACTATTATAACCACCTTTAAATCTCGCCCTAGCAATGAGAGGTCCTTCACAAACTTTCCTGAGATTTCTGTGCAGGAATATCTGAATAGCCGATAATTGATGCTTGTATGAGGATCAATCCGGTCCAGAACAGGCAGTGAACAATATAAGTTCATATTTATTTTCCAGATCAATTAATAATTCATCCACACCACGCCTCTTCAATACATAGTACGTGGTGGCTTCACCTTCTATGGAAACTTCAATGGAGAAATCGTAACACTTGAGGGGCTCTTGGCTTGAATGAACTAGGGTTTCATCCAAATCTAAAAATACCATTTTCTTCTGCATCTCTAAATCCCAACTCATCATGGGCGGTAGAATGGTGTTTGTACACCGATTTGAAGCCATGAACCACATTGTTCACCAATCCCTGAACTTGTTTTTGCTTCTGCTTCCGCTTCCGCTTATGGCATTTCTTAGCAGGATTCCTCACCCCCAGAAATTTTTTGGTTGAGCTAACCATCGCTCATGAATCGGATTCAAATGCAGAGTACACACAGACGCTCTGACATACAAACTAACGGCCTATATTTTTCGATACCATTAAATTCTTATTAATAAAAATAACAAACTTCAAATCCTTAGCGAACCCAAAAGAAAGGAAAAGTTTGGAGCTAGCGTTGTCAGCCGACCACTTTTCTTTGAACGTTCCAGTTTGTCACAAGCATTGGATATCAACTCGCAGATGAAAGAGTGATGGCATTGCTTTTTCTGAGGTGAAAGGCTGATGCTTTTTTATTCTATTTTGTATTGAATTTTATTCATTGACAATTAAATTCTTATTCTATTTTGTATTGAATTTTATTCATTGACAATTAAATTCAAAGACAGCCGGGTTCATGCAAACAAATTGAAGTTATTTCCACCAGATTGCGAATCAATAAGGTACCAACGGGCTTACTTAGAATGGCGTGCAATCAACCATTTATTTGCGGGGAATTCATCAAGATTTCAAAGCATGTTATCCGCTGATTATATTTAATGGCATCACCAGCCACATCTGAAGTTCACTAAGAAATCATAAGGAAGGCAGATATTAAGGAGTTGGTCCACCAACTTCCCTCTACTAAGGGAAATGCATTCACATGCTTATTAAATGGTAGTTATCTCTACTAATTTGACTGCAGGTTGTTGCAACAGATCTCACCCAGCCTTCATTTGGGGAGTGGATTAGCATGGGAGGGAGGCCGGATCACGGGCAACTAATGATATGAGAGGGAGAATGATCCCATAACCACCATATCTAAAATTAGTTCATGGATCTGGGAAAGAATCAGTCAAGCTGCGCAATGGAAGAGTGGGTAAGTGGATAAAATGGAATTTGGTTGTAATAGATCTAGACATGATTTTCAGAGCTTGGGGAGTTATTTTGATGGAAATTAATGTTAATACTTCCTTCAAACTACTGTCTCAGATTTTTTCTCTCATATTCCCAAATCTTAATACAGGGAAGCGTTCTCTCCAGGCAAGAGTTGCAAGCATGTTCTAAGCTCTTCCTTCAAGCAAGCGTGTTTATGCAGGCGAGCTTGTTCTAGGGTTACGATTTCCAGAGCTTTAAGGGCCAGTTTTGCAAAGCGCACTAGGTTTATGTTTTTATCAATTTCTTTAATGTTCTAACTTCCTTTGTTTACAGGATTGTTTTGTAAAAAGGTGGAATGGACAGGTGGAAAAATGGGCTGAAGAACAGATCCAAAGATGGGTTGAAAAATTGCTAGAAGGACAGATTGTTTGCAGAGCTGTTTGGAGGCTGCACATGGAGAGCTAATTGCAGAACTGTAAAAAAAATTATGTAACTTTTTATTATTATTATATTTTTTTAAATATTAATATTAATATTTTAGAGATTATATATATATATATATATGTTTAATGTTTATAGTTGCATGATAAAAAGGTTAATTTATTTTGAAGTTTTTATTTTTATTTTATATAAACATATATTAATGTTTAATTTTCAATATTTTAATTTTAATGTTTAATATCTAAAATGTTCTAATGTTTATAGGTCTATTTTGTTTAAAGAAACTTAAAACTAATATTTAAAATGAGCTTTCTATTACTAATGAAAGATTAAAGATTGTTTTTAGATTCAAAAGATTACGACCTAAATAATTTCTAAACAAACTCATATATATATATATATATATATATATATTTTTTATTAATTAATTTATTTTAATTGAAAAGAAACTAATCAATAATGCAAAATTTATTTCTAGAATAACTTAGAAAATTATTAAATGAAAAATGAAAATGAAAATGAAAAGAGACTATAAAATTTTTAAATTAAAAGATTAAAATTATCTTTCATTCCTAACCAAATTAAAAACAATAGTAATTAAGGCTATTTAGAAATAAAATTTTGACAAAAAACACTAAAGTAAATTAAAACAAATCTAATTTTAAAGTGAAAAATAAAAATTAAAGCCTACCTACTCTATTCTAAATGAAAATTATAATCATTTAAGTGAAGTGAAATTTCGAGTGTAACCACCTATCTAAGAGGAGGAAACAAAGATTAAGATTTAAATTTGAAAAACTAAATCTAGAATATGCTCTAACATGGAAAATTAAATGCTGAAAATGAAAATTAATAAAATGAAAATGAAAACACTACCAAGCTAAGCTAGTACTTACTTGAATCCAACATTTGATGTAGCTTCCATTTGCAGCTTATTCTTCATGACCTTGATCACCCGAGATCCCTTCTTAATCCTTCTCGATTTTCTTCTCACATAATTGCTCCTCATATGATGTGCATAATTCTTCAATTGTCGATTCTTGTTTTTTCTTAAAGAGGGGTAGTAAATCTTTTAGCTGCTATCAAGATTTCATTTTCTTGAGAAGAAGAGATCTCTGCTTCCGCTAGGAGTTGAGAGAGTTGATATAAACTTATGCTCATCCCAAAATCATTTGACCGAAATCAAATCAAGTACTAGAAAAAAACGAATACATGACAAGCACAAAAATAGTAGCAAAAAATAAAAATAAAAAGATACACAAAAATCTATACAAAACAAAGAATGAACAGATACGTAGTTAAAATCAAGTTAGTATGAAACAAAGGCGCCCAAAAATGAAAGCAATCAAAACTTTAAACTACAAAACTGTAAATGAAAAATGAAAACTTGCATAAAACAAACTCACAATTGCAGAAAAAAAACACTTGCAGAAAAAATAAATACTTCACAGAAAAATAAACACACTTGCAGAAACAACAATCAAGGCTATGGGGCAACCCACTAAAGTGGATGTGTCTGGTTGTTATACCACGGAAATCCCAAAAATTCTGTAGTGAGGTCGTCCTTGCGTCTTACCTTTTCCCCTCCCCCTTTCTATCTAATAAAAATGAACTATCTACCTATCTAAACTCCGATCCATTTTAGCACCTCCCCGACAATAGTGCCAAAATGTTGGGTAACAAACATTAAACAATTTATAACAGAATTCCAACGATTTAATTGTCAATCCGGAGAGAGCGTAAACTTGTGAAGCGTAAACAAAATATATGAAGGGGAAGAGTGTTACTGAACTTAATCTATAACTGAAAATAAAAAATACATGACTAAAATTAAATTAAGTAGGAAAAGCAGGAAATTATATAAAATAAATCTAATCTAAAAATAAGAAATTACAGGAAACAAATCTGATCTAAAAAAACTAACTTGATAAATACTAACTTGATCTACTAACTAAAAATTGAAAGCAATACTGGAATGAAATGACTGTAAATAACATAACTAAAAACAAATAACTGAAAGCAAATGACTGAAAACAAATGACTGAAAGCAAAGCTATACGTGCGTCTACTTATTTAACTGCTGAAATAAAACTAAGCTAACGCAATATAGGAAATAAAATAGCATTTACTTGTTTAACTACTGAAATAAAACTAAGCTAATACAATACATATCACAAATTAACTTCTTAGATCTGATCATAAATTAACTTGATAAATAAAGACTGAAATTGCATGAAATAAATAGGTATAAAGCAAATAGCATTAACTGGTACAAAGAAATTAACAATAACTGCTGAGCTCATGATAAACATATGCTAACAATTCATAAACAAGACATAACTGGAAATCTACACTAACAACTTATAAAGAAAGAAATGCTGGAAATCTATACTAACATAAGAGAGTCAAAGGAGGTGCATGAAGCATCATCTCCACTACATAACAATCAAAAATCGTATTCTATGACTAACTCTGAACTATTCTCTACTTCAAAACCACTAGGGAGGCCTCCAACCAAAATGAGGAGAGAGCCCTCCTATTTATACATGAATTCAAGATAAGTGATCATAATTACAGATCCATTATTCTCTCAACCTATCCCTTAAAATTCTCAACAAATAGACAGCTCATCCCCCCAAATCTTCAACAAATCTACAACTCATCCCTTTAAATCCTCAACCAAATATTAGATGAGATATTCTCTCCACACTTCCATGATCTTCTCCTTGAAGTTAGCCACACATCTAGAAGATGAAATTCGAATCTGAGGCTAGGTGGCCATTTTTGAGCTTGCTAAAGTCTTCAAATACACCTGTACACATCACCAAACTCACTAAACTTTAAAGTATAATGAAAATATGTTATTTTTCTCAATAATTAACCATAAATTCACTCAAAATACTCAAAAATAAATTATTTGGAAAATGGTAATATAANGATTTATGGAAGGATATAATGGAATAAGGTGATAAATAGTGTATGAAATGATGAGTAAAATGTGGTATTTTTGTGGCTCAACACACAACTTACAGGGAAATTTCACCTTCTTCTTATCATTCTTGCCCCCATCAGCATTCTTCGTGGGTTTTGGCTTGTTTTGATTTTTCTCACCCTTCTTCCCTTTCTTTTTTTTCCCATTGGGATGTTGATTTCCCTTCTGGGAAGATTGTGCAATAAAGTTTGTGTTTTGAGATGAGGGGGTAGCATTTTCTACCTCCGTTGTAGACTGCTTCATTGAAAACACATGGAGTTGCTTGGCCAATGACTCTAGAGTGGGAGAATTAACTAAACCAACCACGCCATTGGCATGGGGTTCGTTCTTGGGTTTGTCGACACTATGGGTAGACTACGGTGCCTCAGGTATGATTTCATATAATATCCCAAATTGATGATGGCCTCTTCTTCAGTGGTCACCCCTGAAGTGGATACATCCTTAGATATATAAGGCAATACATATTTTAGGAACCACTCTAACAAGAAATCGGGGGGTATGGTGGCTTTGATAACCCTCTTTCATCTTTGCCACTCTTGGATATGATCTGAGATGTGCATGCCTTTGTCTTGCAGAAAGGTAGACAAGAGATCTATGTTGGCATCAGACCAGACATGAAGTTGGAACTGATTAAGAAACACATTTGCTAAGTCCCAACAACTATCAAATGCAGCAAAGGGCAATTCAATATACCACTTTTCTACAACAACATTCAAAGTTCTTTGGAACAACCTCAACCGAACGGTGTCATCGTTCAGTGAGTTGGAAGAGCACCATAAATCAAAAGTGGTGATATGGACACCTGTATCTTCACCATTTTTCCCTCAAACTTGGGAATGTCTGAGGGTAACTTGCTTGGAAAAGGTGGCCACGTGGTGCTATGCTTCACCAAGTCATTCATCAACTTAGACAAATCTGGCAAGTTTAAAGTTGTCATGAATGAAATTTTATGGCTAACAAGAGCTTGAAAAGCATGAGTCTGGGAGGTAGAAGGGCCTGCCCCCTAGTTCCCAAATGTAAAGGTGGGGTCACTCCCACCTACCAGTCAGGGTAATTTTTAGTGGCAAAATTTCTCCAATTGGCTATTTTTTGGGGTTTTTTCAAAAAACAAATTCGCTTTTTAGTCTCTAATATTACCTATATTTACATAAAATGTGTTTCTTTAATCATAATATTCGCTAAAAATTACACATTTCAGTGTTAATTGTATTTATCATATTTAATATTCACCTACCTATCTGTAAACATGTTTTTTTAAATCCAAAACAATCACCTAGAGTATTGTACTTAAGTATAATATTAGAATCCTTAAAAAATACCCTGTCGTTGGTTGTGAAGTAACTAGACTACTTTGAAATGGATTCCACCCATAAGCGAGTGGATTATTTTTGTGTGGTGCATTATATGTGGTTTGAACCCCTCTAAATGAAATTGGAGTCTGAAATACAGTAGTAGGTATCCCATTGCTAGAAAGCGAAAAGGGAGAGCTCATAAATGGGGTCAAAACCGAGATCTAAAAACCTTTTCCAAAAGCGTTCATGTTTCCAAAATCCATTCCTACATATGTAGGTGTAGGACCTACATAAGGAGTAGATGGGGGAATGTTCCCCCCATTCCACGAGAATCCCTGGACAAATGAGGAGGATCCGCTAGGACCACTTTGATCAGTATGCATGAAAGAGGGGGAAGCAAAAGTTGTACTGGGAATCCCAGTGACCACCCCACTAGAAGGATTTACTACACGGGAGGAATTTGATGGTTGAACCATTTGACTACTTGGTGATAAAGGTGTAGTAGATGCACTTGGTTTAGGAGTACCAACTGGGGGAGGTGGCACTCCGCCAGCCAAAATGGATGAAGTGGGGGTAGAAACACCCTCTCTAGAGTTATCCATAACTTTGGTCACAGGAACACCAATGACAGGTGAATCAAAAGGAAGAACTTGGACGATCATAGGTTCGCTTAAGTCAATAAGAGGTTGGTTAAAGTTCCTTACAAACTAATGAGCCTGCAACTCTTCGATCTCTATTGTAGTTGTATCAACTTGATTAGTCCTAAGTTTTGGTTCACCTAGAACTTCGCTAACTCCTACCAGTTCAAATGAACCGTTGGTACCTAGTCTCCACCATTGAGGGGGTGGCGGAGACTTGTTGGCTGGAAAAACTGTCCTACGCCAACTTACAGAAAAACAACCCACACACTCGACTTAGTGAAATCTTGTATGTGTTTAAAGTAACTGTCATTCACAGGATCAAGGCCCTGCTATGATGTTCTCTCCAAATAGAGTGTCTCTCTAGGTATATGTGTAAAGATTTGCTTAACCCTATCTTCTGACAAATCAGATAAATTTAACCTACTGACTAACTAATGCTAAAAATTATTTTAAGCTAAGAGCAGAAAATAGTAGCTCCTAATTCTATTCTATGATAACCTAAATGTAGATACCTATCTTAGCCAAGAGCATCAATTATTGATTTGACAAGAGGTCTAAAAAGCATAAGATGATCCATAATTCTGAACTGTTAGAAAAGTCTACAATAAACAAAATTAAATCTGAATTATCTCACAACAAGATGATATTAAATTACAAAATAATTCAAACAGAAATTAAAACCTGTTATCAAATGAATCAAACACAGTCCTGAAACATAACGAATACAATCATATACTAACTTGTAGACAGAACAAGGTCAGCTTACAAGTTAATCATTTATTTAACATAGATTCATAATCAATTGAAAATGTGAAGAAGCTCACTCATTTCAACATAATAATAAATCATTTACATTTCAAGGCTATGTAATCATTCGAGATCTATAAGATAATATTTCACATATAATATGACGATATATATATATATATATATATATATGAAAGTGAAAACTCCAGACAGTCAAAACCAAAAATGCAGCACAACATCAAGCTTCATCCTATTTACTCCTTAATACCTGGCAATTTAAAACAGAATCTGTTAGCAAAATGCAACTAACAATCATATAAAAATAAATAGGATGTCTGCAAAGTTTCAATTCTGTAGATATCCTTAAAAAACTTTGCACCAAGAACCAAAATTGAAAAATTCAAGATATTACTGACCTGTAGAGGCTGATTTCAAATCGTCTGTATGCATAATAGAAGATTTAAACCATAAGAAAAAATTGATATTCATTACAAAAAACAAAAATGTCATATTTTAAGGGCTGAGTCAACTGAAAGTCGAATTGGCACATTTTTTCTTTCCTCATCTAGCTTTGCTTTGAATCTAACAGTCCTGGTATTAGAAATCTTATTTTGTTGGATCAAACTTTTATTTCTCAACAGAAGGCTTTTAAATTAAGATTTATATTTAAGCTTCTTCTCCCTCAAAATATTCCATTTTTCAATCCAAGAAGTCAAATCGGTTTTCAGGCTTGCAATTTCATCCATAGCAAACTCCTTAATAACCGGAGCCTCTTTTAAGTCAGTTTCTAGAGATGAGATGACTTGAGCATATGGGATTCGTGTTGAATTTTTATATGCTTAGCTAAGACATTAGTATTTCATTTCATTTTCATAACAAAAGCATATAAACAGGATCACTGAAATATAGACAAGCACAACCAAACAAAAGGAACACAAAGATTTATCCTGGGAAAACCCTAAAGGGAAAAACCCAACAAAAGCTTCCTCAATATAGATGCCCCAAAAAGATAAAAGATAAAACCAGTAAGGAGATCAAATCCTGATCCTCCTCCTTCTCCAGCTACTTCTCTTCTCCACTAATGCACTATACAAGTGAGAGTGTGTGCTTCAAGTGAGGATCACTACACCTCTATTTATATTCATTCGTTCACTTAAGTTAACTCATTTGACATGTAGGCTCTAGTTAAATCATGTAGGCTCGAGTTACACATGTAGGCTCAAGTAACCACACTGGGGTGCTAATGACCCACCTTTACAATTAGAGGGGACTACCTCATGACTCTTATTAGTTCTTTCGACTAGGAGCATCGGGGTACAATGTAATAAGTGTTTCTCTCGGTAGGACCATCGGGGACCACAAAAAGATACATATATAATATTCTTCGAAGTTACAATATTTCAACACTCCCCCTTAACGAGAAGGGTATTCTATAGCAACATCAACAACAACAAGAGTAGAGATAGGGGACATCATCAACATCAGTAGGGTAACACATCTATAAATCATTGGAAGCTTTTCAACATCATGTAGTCTTCATCTTCAATCTTCAGTCTTCATCATCAGCAACATCTTCAGTCTTTAATTAGCAACATCTTCAGCATTTTGATCTTTCGATCAGCAACATCTTCAGCACCTTGACTTTTCGATCAGCAACAACATCTTCAACATTTTGACCTTTCGATCAGCAGCAACATCTTCAGTACTTTGACCTCTCGATCAACAATATCATCATCAACACTTTGCCCTTTCGATCAGCAGCAACATCATCATCATCATATTCTGATCTGACGATCATAATCATCATCACATTCTGATTTTTTTTTTTCGATCAGAAACATCATCATCATACTCTGATCTTTCGATCAGAAATATCATCAACATAGAAACATCATCATCATACTCTGATCTTTTGATCAAAAACATCATCAACATACTCTGATCTTTTGATCAGAAACATCATCATCATAGTGTGTCATCATCATACTCTGATCTTTAGATCAAGACGTCATCATCATCATACTCTGATATTTCGATCAGTATGTCATCATCATCATACTCTGATCTTTCGATCAGTACGTCATCATCAAACTTTGATCTTTCGATCAATACATCATCATACTCTGATCTCTCGATCAGTACAAC
The DNA here is from genome assembly GCA_001517045.1 of Pseudotsuga menziesii. Lineage (NCBI taxonomy): Eukaryota > Viridiplantae > Streptophyta > Pinopsida > Pinales > Pinaceae > Pseudotsuga > Pseudotsuga menziesii. The sequence goes on from LPNX010281596.1 coordinate 11,256, forward strand.
ATCATCATCATACTCTGATCTTTCGATCAGTATGGCATCATTCATCATCAACAACAACCTGCAATACACAACTCAAAGACAAAAAGTCTTTGGATCACTTTTGGACTTAAAGTCCAGGGATGACGCAATCCCACCACATTCTCGACAACCTAAGTTACCGGATTGATTACGGGAGAATCAGTTCCTATTAATTTAGGACTGAGTCCAAGGACGATGCAATCCTACCACATTCTCGAAAACCTAAGTTACCGGATTGATTACGGGAGAATCAGTCCCTATTAATTTAGGACTGAGTCCAAGGACGATGCAATCCTACCACATTCTCGACGACCGAAGTCACCGAATACAATTACGGGATAATCACTCCCTATCACTTTAGGACTTGAGTTCAAGGATGATGCAATCCTACCACATTCTCGACAACCGAAGTCAATGGATACAATTACGGGATAATCACTCCCTATCACTTTAGGACTTGAGTCCAAGGATGATGCAATCCTACCACATTCTCAATGACCGAAGTCACCGGATACAATTACAGGATAATCACTCCCTATCACTTTAGGACTTGAGTCCAAGGATGATGCAATCCTACCACATTCTCGATGACCAAAGTCACCGGATATAATTATGGGATAATCACTCCCTATCACTTTAGGACTTACGTCCAAGGATGATGCAATCCTGCCACATTCTTGAGGACCGAGGTCACTGGATCTATTATGGACAGATGTCCTGGGATGATACAATCCCTCTTCATTCTCGAAGACTAAGGTCTCCAGATCACTTTAGGGCAAGTGCCCAGGGATGATACAATCCCACCACGTTCTCGAGGACCAAGGTCACTGGATCTATTGTGGACAGATGTACCGGGATGATACAATCCCACTGCAACATCACTACTCCCCCTTTCGAGGAAGATATTTTCGAACCACACCAAGCTTGTCTCGAAAGTGTTCGAACTCTACTCGAGGTAGAGGCTTCGTCAATACATCATCATCCAAACCATCATCATTTACATCTTCAGTATGTGAATACTGAACTATCACCATTTGTATCTCCAGTATGTGAATACTGAAATATCATCTATATCTTCAGTATGGGAATACTGAAATAATCATCATCTATATCTTCAGTATGGGAATACTGAAACATCATCATCTCTATATTCAGTATAGAAATACGGAATCACCATCATCTGCATCTATAGTTTCATCATCTGCATCTTATCTTGTATGTAGAAATACCGGATTTATACGTGTTACGTCGGAACACAGGGTTCTTTGTCATCACAACTATGTTTATCACATAGAATCATTGTAGTGTCCATCTTCAGGTAAAAGAGACCTGATATCAGCTTCTGAAGCCATATGGCTTCATAACTTAGTAGAGCAATCTGCTATGTATTCTGCTTCAACCGTGCTAAGAGAAACACTAGACTATTTCCTGCTAAACCATGAACTCATAGTAGACCTCAAACAAAAGCATCTACCTGATGTGATTTTCCTGTCTGAGATACTTCCAACCCAATCTGCATCTGTGTATCCATACAATCTATACTCATGGCTACCAGCATAGTATAGACCAAAGTCTATAGTCCCTTTCAGATATCTCATCACATGTTTTGTAGCTACTGGGTGAACCCGTATTGGTTGAACAAGATATTGACTTAAGGTGTTCACAACAAAACAAATGTCTGGTCTAGTATTTGTTAAGTACATCAATGACTCAATGATCTGTCTGTAGTGAGTCACATCCACTAACTCTAATGAGTCATCAGCTAACAGCTTCAGGTTGGAGTCCATGGGTGTGGCCATGACTTTGCATTCCAACATATTGAATCTCTTCAATATCTCTACCACATACTTTCCCTAGTTGAGAAAGATTCCTTCTGAACTTTTCCATACTTCCAGACCTAGAAAATAATGCATTAACCCAAGGTCTTTCATCTCAAATTCTTCTGCTAGTTTCTTTTTGTTTTCCATGATCTGTTTCTCATTCCCTGTCAAGAATAAGTCATCCACATATAGTAATAGAATGACAGGTACATATTCTACAACCTTGTAGGAAAGGTTAGGATCGACTTTACTCTTAGCAAAGCCCATGCTCATCAGCAAACTATCTATTCTTCCATACCAAGCTCTGGGAGCTTACTTCAGGCCATAGAGGGCCTTCTTCAACTTGCATACTTGATTCCATCTGTCTTCAACTTCAAATCCTCGTGACTATTCGATAAAAAACTATTCCTCAATCATACCATTAAGGAAGGCTCGTCTATACTTCATCATGGAAGAAACTACCGTGATAGTTTTGAAGGAAGTGTACCTTGCTTCCTGGAGTAAGTGTCTCTTCAGAATTAATTCCCTCTTTCTGATAGAAACCTCTAGTCATAAATCTTACCTTACTTCTATCAGCAACCTATCTTATCTTACAAATCCATTTGGAAGATACCACATTCTTGCTTTCTGGTTTGAGTACTATATCCCAAACATCATTCTAGTATCACAACATCTTCTATGAGTTTGTCTTCTCAGGTCATCAACATATCCTAGTCTTCTGCAATCAACCTTGAAGGTTGGAACCCACTTTACTCTTGGTAAAGTCTCAATCCATCACAAGGCTATCCATCATGTCGTACCATGTCGAACTCAGATATAATTTTTTGTAGTCACTCCCCCTGAAGTGGAGTATCATCTTCTCTCTTCAATCTGTACAGGTGGTTCTATGCTTGATATATACTGGTCAATAGAGTATGTCATGTCATAGTCTATTCTTTCTGGGGAGAATCATGGACCTTGCTTTGTACACTTGTTCCATCATATTGTATACATCATTCCCCATGATCAACTGTTATTCTTTGACCATAGCTTATTTCATAGCATTATTTTCTTCATCTTGAGTTATCTCTTGTACCCATGGTGGTCTTCATCCTTCAAGGTGAATCTACCACTCTCTGAAGCTCTTTCTTCCGTCATGGTGTCTCTGACCCTGGGAGCTTCAGATTCATGTTTATTGGAGTGGATCTTGAATTGTCATCACTTGTTCTT